>JAPMOR010066373.1:0-63484 GCA_026543865.1 Argiope aurantia
TTATAAAATATTAAAAATTTTCATCAGTTTTCCCCTATTTCAGTTCAGATGAGGAAAGATCAAAGTTATCAACTTTGGAAACAATTAGTCAGGATGTTATCGTTTATTTAGTATACATAAGCCATAGTTTGGCAACAGTTTTTAGGTATTAATTTTCAATTTTTAAAAATTCAAGTAAGAAGTTCTTTAAAATTTTTTGTTGTAATTATAGTTTATCCGTTTTATAGATCTGACTTTTGTTTTTGTTTCAAAAGACTTTTCATACATTGCGCTATAATTATTATTGAAATGTAAGCATTAATATATAAATAAACTGCGTACTAGTAAAATTTGTGAAAGCGAAAAAGTAAAAACATATTTTTTACTTGCACTCGGCAGAATTCTAAATGGATTTAAAATTTTGTAAATATAAACAATAGCCGTTGTTTGGCGATCAGCTGGTTCACCGACGTTAATGATCGCGAATATCTTGAATTAAATATTTTATTTTACGGATGCTAATAGGAACTTAGAGAGAGGTGCATAGTGCAATGAAAAGAATGGCTTAATGTCTATGTAATACTATATGTAAATATGAATGATATGACTATCAAAATTTGAAGCTTGAAAATATTTTGCAGAAAATCCTATTATGAGAATAAGTTACATAATATATTAATTGAACATTTTAGCGAGCATTAATACTGGCGAATTGGTCGGTCGCCAAAGGCGGCTAGTTGAAAAATAAAGAAGCATTCTATATAATATATTTGAGGTTTACATATCAACTAATAATAAAGAAGAATGTTGGTTCTATAGGTCAGACCGTTTGACCTACAGCTGCCAAATTTGGCACATGTATATCTTGGAGGGTTGGAATGACACCTCAGAGCTATTTTTTAAAAATTTTAATTAATTAAAAATTTAGCGGAATTTTGGAATTTCTTGGCGGTAACTTTCGAAAATGTTGTTGCACAAAAATGGATTTCATATTGTTTCAAAATTTAAAAACTTGTCTCTAGAATAATACCAATTTCGTAGTCGTGCATATTTTTTTTTTTCTTTTTCTGACCTTTAGAAATTTTTTTAAAATAGTTTTTTTCTTATTTCCAATAATAAATTGCTGATCTAAAATTCAAACTATTTTCATTATTTCATGAAATATTTAATTACGCAATTTGCTATCATTGTTAAAGGTAAAAAAAAAAATGGAGGATTCTGTTTAATTTTTGAGTACTTAGTTTACAAGATAGAAAAAAAGAAAAAAAAAAAATTGAAGTTGCAATCCCACGAAATTTATAAAAGAGTTGAATCTTACATTTATATTTTAATAGCAGCATGGTCTCAAGGGACTCATTTGAATGTTTTATATACACAATGAATGAAAATTAATGTAATACGCCTTTAATGGTTTGTAATTTCATGGTTCTATAGATATTAAGTCATATCTAAATGATTCAACTGAAATTAGAGATGACTAACATCTCCGGCGAACCAGCTGATCTCCAAAGGCGACTAGTGGGGAATA
Source organism: Argiope aurantia (assembly GCA_026543865.1). Classification (NCBI taxonomy): domain Eukaryota; kingdom Metazoa; phylum Arthropoda; class Arachnida; order Araneae; family Araneidae; genus Argiope; species Argiope aurantia. The sequence continues at coordinate 1,508 of JAPMOR010066373.1, forward strand.
AGAAAGTGATAAGTAGCAATACCAAGAAAGTTTCAATGCAAAGTATCCTGGAAGCTACATTTTTATAGCACTATGGTGTAAAAGAAGTTCAGTCTATTAAGGTGATTTATATATACTGTTACGAAATTTTTACCGGGGTTCGTTTGGATAGTGGAAGTGATATGGTGTGGAGAACGCTCAATCAGCAGGCGGAAGTAGAATAAAAACAACGACGTTTATTTCCACGAAGACACACAGGACAGCACAAAAACAATAACTATATACAGCATAGAGACGACTATCTTCAGCCGAGACGTGTAGCATACAACAGCAGCATACAACCAGAATCTACTGCAGAGAGTAGCGCACAGCTCATTTCAGCACGAGCTTTACTCCGTCGCTGCTCACCGTCGTTTCCGCCTACTCCACTCTGCCGCTTACGACTCCTCCGCTCCGTCTTCGGACTTCTTCTCTGGCAGCTGCGGACCCTTTTATAGGTCTCAGGAGGCGGGGCTAGAAGCCTCTCAACCAATCAGGAACGTTCGAGGTGTATCTCGGGTCCTACTGGACGGATCGGGAAAATTCTCGATGTTTCGGGTATAATCTATTTTGGCGCCAAAGTCGCCAAGTTTGTCGCCAAGCTCTGGTACTCCCGACGCGCCACCTGAACTCCGTCCCATTCAGATGACTGTAAAACTTTCTTTCTGTTGATGGAACAAACTATGCTGGGAAGCCGAGTTGCAGGTTTGTAACAATACAATGAATAGAACAGATATAAGGCTGTTAAAATTATATGGTTTTGATGTCTGCCATAATTTGACACAATTTTTTTGGCGGGGGGACCTAAATGTCAAGTTATACATAAGAATTGTAATCAGAAATTATACTAACATTCTTCTCAGTAACGCTTAGAATAGTTATCAGCAGCAACAATTACGGGTAGCAACAGTTACGCTTTGATTTATTAATTAACAAAATTAATTAATAAATCAAATTAAGTTTATTTAATAAGCTAAAAGAATCACTTTTCTTAAGTCAATCTTAATCCTAAAAATATTTTAATGTACCATTACTAGAAAAAAATATTGCCTTTTAGAGGTTAAAGGACATTCATAAACGATACACATAGCGGATGTTGCTTTTTCACGATACATTACAGGATTATTAAATGTCAAATAGCTAAGGCTTTCATGTTCATAATTAGCCCTAGCAGATCATTTTTAATTATTCTTTTTTCTAATTCTTTATTACTTATTTTCTTGTATCCATTAAGCAATCATTCATTATTCTTCGATAAGCTTACTAACTTTAAATAATCAGAGTTTAGCATTTAAAACATTATTTTTGAGTTATTTTCTTTCGTTTAATAGTAACTTAAGGGCATGTTTTCCATTTCCAAATCGCCAAGTTTTGCTAAATAATTTAATGATTTTTCATCCTCTTCTTATAATGCAATCTATCTATCGTCTATCACCGTCTATCATAAAATATTCTTCTAAATACTAGGAAGGTTCAAGGTCAAACAAGATCGCTGCCTCATATACTTCACAAAAGGAAGTATAACACGAATTAATACGCGAAATGTTTTGTCTAGAGGAGTTTCAGCTACAGCCCGTTTTTTACAACGTCATCTGAATTAAATACAATTTCTGGTACACCGATGACCGACCCGATGAATATTCCAAAAGTGATCAATCTTATAACTTTAAACGAGCAATTCTTGCATATATTTATAAATTTATTTATTTCGTATATCTCGGAAACGACTCTATCAAATGGATGGATCAAATTTTATATTTAGATAAGGTTTTACTTTTTAAATTTATCTATATAGGCACCTTTCCCGAAAAAAAGCGATTTTACACACACATAAGAATTTTTTTTTCACTAATTATTAGAGCCTTTTTCCATCTGCTATCATGCTGACAATGTTATATAGCACCACCGCGGACCCGATTTCACGATGATAAAACTGCGTGTAAGTTCAAATATATAAGTAATGATAGATGATAGAAAAATATAAGTAATGAAGATTGTTTCGAATAACAGGTTAAACTAAGTGCATATAATGATTTTTTTAAATTTATTTATTTAAATGACCAGTTCACATGTAGGTAAGATTGAAAAATGTTCATTCGTATCTAAACATTTTCTACAAAAAAGAATTTTAAAAATGCGATTTTATATTTAAAAAAAAGTCACTGCCGAGCTGCTGTTTGATTTTCCAGATATAATAAAAATACTTAATTCATTTTCATTTAAGGGATCGTTTTCTAGCATGATAATAATAGTCAATAAATATATTTTATTGACTACTCGATTCTACTATGAGATTTTTTAGAACTAACTGGAATTTTTTTTTTCTTTCGGATATGCATTTAAATTTTCGATATTTTATACGGGCAAATTTAATTCATTAACTAATTCATTTGAAAAAATAGCTCAGTGCGGAGCCTGAATTGATTCATAAATGATAAATCTTTAATTAATGCCAACTAGCACAATGAATAATTTTTTTAAAAAAAGATGCCGTTATTTACTGAATGTTTGCCGGCGTCCTGGCATAGGGGTAGCGCGTCTTACCCGTGATCTGGACGTCCTGGGTTCGAGTACCGGTTCGGGCATGGTTGTTCTTCATCTGTTCTATCTGTGAGATGTGTGAATGCGCCCCCCTGTAAAAAGGGGTTTGTGCAAGCGGATGTGATGCGTGAGTAGCTAAGACGTATTCTTGGCCCTAGTTGGCGCTACTAAAACAAGAGACGCACCCTTGGCTTAAAATCACTTTTTAGAGGGCCGAGATAGCCTGGTTGGTAGAGCGTCGGATTCGCGTCCCTTAGGTCCCGAACCTCGCCAGCCGAAGATTCCATGCGTGCTTGGTGGCTGACGCGGGTTAAATCTGTCGTGGTCACAAAGTCCTCCATGTCGAGAGTAATACCACTGGGGGTACTGGATCAGAGGTGATCGTTCTGAGATTCAGGTCTAAATTACGATCTGTGGTTGAGTGAATGAAATGCGTGAATGAAGTCCGCCCCGTAAAAAGGGTTGTGACGTGTGTGTAGCTAAGTCTTCTCTTGGCTCTAGATGGCGCTACTATAGAAACAAGAGGCGCTCCCCTTCAGGCTTAAATCGGTTGTCTTCGAACAGCGGGCTTGTCCATGGCAAGCGCCATAAGAAACAACAAGAACTGAATGTCCATTATCACTCAAGCATTAATTACCGGATCATGTTTATATTTTTTACGTAATGTTAGTTATTTTAAAAGGCTTACAAGATTTACTTCTTTCCATATTTACATTAAATCAAATAATTTTACATAAATTTAGAATATAAGTGAAAAAATAGGTTTCTTACTTTCAGATTTTTGATTTTACCATATCATCCAAAAGTCATTCCTATAAAAGTTAGTTTACAGTTTTTATTTCTCGTATACTTAGTATACAGAAAGCACAGTAATTATCGAAAAAATCGAAATCGACATTTTTAAGAATCGCCACGTTTCAGACATGCCTGGGTTTGAAAAACACATTTTGTTAAAAATGTCCGTCTGTCTGTGACAAAGATAACTCAAAAACGCTTTGAGCTAGACTACTGAAATTTGATATACGGTCTTTATATCAAATTAGCAGATTTCTGTCAAATTTTGAGCAAAATCTCTTCAGGGGAAATCTGTCTGTCCGACTATTGAATATATTTTAACAAGAAAACTACAAAACGAAAACAACTAGAAAAATAAAATTCATTGCACAAGTCTAACATTTATAGTGTATATACTTGTCAATGTCTGGGCCGAATACACATGGAGGTGACCATCTATCAGTCTATATTTTCAGAAACAAGCAATCGCGATAACTCAAAAACTCAATGACTTAAATGTATCAAATTTGGTATAGGATTTTTTAACTATAAATCTATAAATGCAGTTTTGTGTCACATCTTTTTTTCAATCGGTATGAAAAAACGTGTCTAAAGCACAAATTCAGATTTCGTGTACTATTAACGCACGCCAGGGATAAATCGCCAAATACCTCGTCAAGAATGCCACAATAGATTCAGTAAAAATGCTAAATCCACGCCAAACGTTGATATTTAGTAACTATTGTATGCCAAGGCGTTCTCTGGTATGACAAGTGTATTATAGAATATGCTAGAGAACTTTGCGAGTAAGAAACTTCGGCTTGCGGCACAGCTGTTCAATAACCGCAAGCAGTGTGATTAAAGACTTGCATGATTGATCATTATTATTCATAATATTAAAGTAATTCATCATTACTATACTAAGACTTGATTAATTGATGATGCAATTTGTGAATTATGCAGACGTAAGAACCTATTTAAGCATGAGAACCCATTACAATGCTCACCTACGGGAGAACAAGTTGGTATTTCTCCCTCCATTGAAAAAGGAGCAACTTTTTTTCAAGCGCAAGATGATTAGTGCAATTGGCTTTCTGGCGTAAATGGTTTAAAAATTGTGACTAGTTTCAGTGTTTTTTAAATACTTTCGTTGTCCAATCTTTCAACTCTTATTTGCAGGTGGAAAGTTTGTTCTTAACCGTAGCTGAAAATGCAGAAGATGTTAATAGCATGTTTCTGATGTCGGATAAAATTTTGCCATGTAACAGTTACATCTCATCGGAATTTTCATTGTGAAAGCCATGTTTGTAATATTGGGTTCGTAGAGGTTGAATGTCTTCTTAAACCATACAAATCCAGTACAAATAAACACAAATCTCTTCAACAACTAGCTATTCTTCTTTCGATGTAGTAAAATCCAGAAAATTCTGACATTGGATCTGAGATGATTTTAACATTTCCATTATTTTTATTCTTAAATACAAGAGGTGACATCACAACTGGTCAATGCATAAAAAATTAGATATGTATTATTCTTTATAATTATGTTAGGGATGGAGATGGATACATGATTGAGGATAAAATATCAATTATAGGGAAAACATCTGGAAGCAAACAATAAGAGAAGCAATCGATGTAGATATTTTATTTCAAATGCAGGCATGGTTTCCTAGCATACGTCTAAAATATAAAAATATTCTGACCGCCATGTTATTAATGACAGTTAACTATAAAATATGCCGCTTTCTTATTTTAAACAAGTATTCTAAGAAAATACTTTTTCCTTCGTATGTTTTTTATTTACTTGTAAATTTTTTTGTTTTATTAAAAATAAGTTAAAATCCTAATAAAACTTTTTTGAAAAACGTAATATTGTTACTAATTTTTCAATAATATTTATATTTTTGCAAATAAAAAACCCGTTTGTTATTATTAACCAACTAAGAAATTAAAAGAATTGATAATTAAATCCAGAAACAATAGTGCAATGTAAATAAAAATTCTCTGGAACCAGAGAGTGTTACTACTGTTCCTTCTAAACTCTCAAAATTAAATTTTTACGACTTCATCTTCGTTCTAGCAAGTATATATGAGAAAGTATGGATTTTCCATAAATCTCTTTTTTTTCCCCTAATAAATAAAAATCGTTACACATTTTTATACGAATTTCACGTCAAACGCTGCGTTTCTGTCTTTAAAAACTCATAAAACAGCCCTTTCTTGGATTAAAGCAATTAAAATTTTATTATCGATACTTAGCTCACTCATGTTCATAAAGGATAAAAAAAACTGTGCTTTACGTAGGATGGTTATACTCGCTATGAAAAAGCAACTCTAAACCTTAAAAAAAAAAAAAAAACACTGTGTGTTTAAACTTGCATTTGTTTATGTACGCTTGTACTTGGATGCCGATGGCAAAAATACCGTTGATTCAGTGGCAGTCGATGTCTACACAGCGTCCGCCAAAGGTAAATTGACCTCGCGTTTATTTTTCCGTCTAATGTGTAAGCTCTAATTTACTTTAACGTACTACTGTTGTTATGGCGGCGACGGTAAATTTACTGCGTCAGGAACCACGTTTAATAATGCCCTATTTGCATTCTAAAACAAGCTGGAGCAAAAATATTCACGGTAGAAATAAATGCGGTTTCCTCTCTTCGCTGCTCAAGAAAATATATTTCGCTCAATAGATAAATTAAAATTCGAAGCGTTTGGATTAAGACTCGACGGCGCCATTATTCTTTGAGAATTTATAACAACTCCGTGTTCACATTCGACCATTTTTGTTTTCCATTTTAGAAAAGAAGCAATGTGGAATAGAAGCTTGTAGAATATTTTTGATACCGATAAGTCGACGAATTTTGCCGAACGAGATGATTTTTTAAACAATGATTAAAATAGATGGTTAGTTCTTTTCAAGAATTCTCATCTGCCATTCAAGAAAGATTTATAAATTCTGGTCATTTATTCAAGCTGTGAAATCTTTCTTGTTGGCTTTTAACACATTTAAAATGTGTGCTTTTTGTACTAGATGTCGAAATGGAACTCGTAACTTTATTTTGGAACAAAGAACCAGCGGCAGTGGTCTCCGCAAATCTTTCTTGCATGTTCTCTAATAAATGTTCTACACCAGAGAACACCTTGGCCCACAATAGTTACGAAATTGTAACCTTTGGCATGAATATAGCATTTTTACTACATCTAACGTGTGAACCTTGGCGATTAATCCTGGCATACGGTTAATAACATTTGAAAAACGAATCTTTATTTTAAATGCGCGTTTACCAACCAACTGAAACAAAAATTTGACACAAAACTATACTTGCAGTTACAAACTCCCATATCAAATTTAATATATTTAACTCAGTGCGCTTTTGAATTATCGCGTTTATATGTTTCAGTAAGTACAGACCAACCTCTCATTATATTTGGCTCACAGAATTTGATAGGTGTCTATTCTATACATGTTAAATGTGTGTACCGAATTTCATTCTTCTAGCTGTCTTCATTTGTAGCTATCATGTTAGTTTATATTCAAAGGGCCAGACAGCCGGACATACTCTGTATGAATTTCACTTGAAGTTTGACAGAAATCTACAACTTTGATACAAATACAGTATACCAAATTTCATCCGTCTAGCTCAAAGCAGTTTTGAGTTTTCTTTGTCACAGATATACAGACAAGCGGACATTTTCAAAAAATGTGTTTTTCGAACTACTCAGTTAGGTCTATAACGTGGAGAATCGTCAAAATCGAATTTTTTGACTATTACTATATTTCTTCTATACTGTGTATACAAAAAAGTTTTAAAAAAAATCTCAATTCTTTTTTTAATTTTATTGTTTTGTAAGCCTCTCGCATAGTTTTGCAAAAACGAAAGAATTCGTTTTAAAGTGTTAATGTATTTCGAATTAAACAGTTCTTCATTTTCACAAATAACGAATTGATTTATCTAGCTCTCAACTACTATAAGCACATTAATTGTTTATGAAAAATTTTCTACTTCATAATTTAGTAAAAGATCTGATACACTTATTTAGTTTATCGATTACATTTAAGATGTTGGTAGAGGATTCTCACTTATATATACAATAGTAAGTAGATACAAAAGTTTCCTGCTTGAAGCATTTAATAGCTCCTTTTATTTGGAAACCTGTCACCTAAAGCTTTCATGCGACAGCAGAATTAGTATGCAACATTAGTATTAATAGTACTTAATTGACATGGAGAAATGCGTTAAAGTTTTATAATTAAGACAAAATAATAACGTTCAATTCAATTTTAACTACATTTTTCTAAAAATTTATCATTAATATTTGAAATCGAATATGTGTACTTGTAGAATTGTATTCTTGTGTACTTGTAGAATTGTTTTTTTTTTCATGTGAGAACATGATGTTGTTTTGTTTTGGGGTTTCTGAAGCCTCAAAATGCACGGGCAGAAAAGTGGCGATTTATCGCTTTTCAGGCATTAGTTTTCAGCTTTTAGGGTTATCAGAAAATGATAAAGACGATTGTCACATTTGGTGGCTTATCGCCAACAAAAAGTTACAACTTGGCGCTAATGTCCACCAATGTACCTGATTTTCCTCTCAGGCCAATAAAATGAAGGGTCAATAAGAAGTTATCGCCCGAAGAAGCATAAAGACGGAAACGGAAATCAACACGGAACAGCGAGTATTGAAAGGTGTAATTATATTATTATTATGATAATAAGAATTTTTTTAAACTTTTATTTTCAATTTTTTTACCGCCCAAAAAAAAAAAAAAAAATTGTAGCTCGAACGATTTTAAGATTAAAAAAAAAAAACCCATCGAGTTCTAAAAGTTGACGATTGCGCAATACAATAGTCACGTTATCATTACAAATCAATTTAAACCAGATTTTTTTTGGGGAAAAAAAACCCTCTTAAGGAAAAAAATAATTTTGGAGCTCGTACGATTTGGGGATAGGGAAAAAAGTCTATCACTTTCTAAGCATAGACGCATGCATAATCTGACAATTACGCGATTGTTTCAAAACGGTTTCAACTGGTTACTGACTTAAATAAATTAACACAAACTATGACCTAAAAATAATAATGTTCTCACATGATAACTAGAAATTCACTATAGCAAATTTCAATTTTTTTTTTTTTTAATTTTTTGCTTCGAAAATTCCGATTGATAGATAAATACTTACAGCTATTTTCCGTGGTTTATACTACAAAGTCAAAATATAAAAACAAAACAAAAAACAATATATATATATATATTGATCTGAAATTTTTAATAATGTTTTTTTCCATCTATGTAACACATACAAATTTCAAATTTTCGCACAAGTTTTAAACAAAATTGAAATATTTTTTCCAAATTTGCACATTTTCAAATTCCTTCTTGATCTAATTAAGCCATCCTTAACGTTCTACATCTGATTTTATAATTCTTTTTAATATCAAAAAATTATTCTTTTAATGTTTTTTCCTCTCAGATTTAACTTCAAAGCGGAAAGCGGTTTCAACAGCTACCTCGTCCCCTCCATTCTTTATTTGGTAACAAACGTATCAGAGTGGATAGGTCAGTTTATGGATAGCAAACCAACTACAGAAAGCAATAAAATCGCTGTTATATAATTTGTCAACCTACAATTCAATTAGACTATGTGTAAAAAAAAAAAAGTAATTCCGCGTATCCTGAAATGGAACGAATGTTTTAGAAGCGCAATAGTAAGCTTATGATGAATATTATAAATACTATTCTTAAGTGAGACTAAATGTGTATGACTAAGAATACATTATTACTACTGTTGTTGTTTCTTATGGTACTTACCATGGACAAGCCCGCTGTTCGAAGACAGCCGGTTTAAGCCTGAGGGGGAGCGCCTCTTGTTTCTATAGTAGCACCATATAGGCCAAGAGAACGACTTAGCTACACACAAGTCACAACCCCTTTTACGGGGTGAACTTCATTCACTCATCCACAGATCGTAATTTAGACCTGAATCAGAGAACGATCACCCCTGATCCAGTACCCGCAGTGGTATTACTCTCGACATGGATTACCACGACAGATTTATACGCGCGTCAGCCACCAAAGTACGCGGGGAATCTTCGGACGGCGGGGTTCGAACTCGCAACCTAAGGGACGCGAATCCAACGCTCTACCAACGAGGCTCTCCCGACCTTATTATTAATAATAGCTGTCTTAAGCAACAAGTTTGTTCGCCTAGATTTTTGACTCTTTAGGCTGTTATATTATTAAAATGGATGCATTTATTTTAAAAAAAATTCACTTTCTAATTTGATACGATTAAAAACACACGAATTCGATTAAAACAATTTACTGCAAATAACAAAGTGTAATATTAAATAAAGCGGAAGTGAAATTCCTACAACGGATTAATGATTTGCAAAAGTACATGCTTGAATGTTTTGACGGAGAGTTAAATCAAATAAAGTCATTGTTTCAGATAGTGCATCAAATTGAATGAAAAATATTATTAAAGTTAAATAAAAAGTTGTAAGAAAATGAAATTGAGATATAACTAAAAAGGTAATTTTTTAGCCTAAAGGTAATTTATGTACCTGCGCCAAAATTGAAACATTTCAAAGCGATTTCAAGCCAAATACAATCGTGATAATTTTTTATGGCAACTTTAAAAGTTTTTTGTTGGCATTTCTGATATATCCCTGGATTGCAGACTCTTAGAGAGTTTTTGGATGATTGGCACGATTTTGACATGCTTGGCGAGAAACGGTGCATTAATCTTAATTCTTATCATGATTATTTATCTAAAAGTGGTTGAGCCTATTTTTGCGCTTTATTGAACTTTTTGTTTGAAGCCTATTTCTTGATTTCTTTTATATCTTCTTTCCTCTGACTGAATGTCCTCTTTGGTGACAGGATGAACCATCTCCGGAACACTTCTAATAATATTTTCCAGCTCCATTGATTAGCTAAGTGAAGCATTTGATTCAATAAAAATATTCAATGAATGTAGCAGTCTAAAATTCTTTTGATGTTTTGTTTATATTTGACTGTTGCCATTCGATTATTAGTAATAAGCTCGATTTCTGTGCCAAGTACATTAGCGTTATATATATTTTATTATGTCACTATTATACATGGGAAGATTTTACATTGTTTTCTAGCTACCAGAAGTGATCTTTCTCATATTTTGCACACTCACTCACACCAACCCCCGAAAAAAAATTGGGATCATTTGGGAAAGTTCGCTTAAGTCTACTTTAAAAGGCAATTTTTGGTCTAAGGTCACAATTTTTTTTTTGTTTTATTTTAAAACCCATTTATTTGGGTTTCCAAATCTGTGTTTGTTTTAATTCCACGATAAATAGAAACCGATATATGTGACTTTTTAAACCACTGTAGCTAAAAACGAAACTGGAATTTGAATGTTTTCCAACATTTTATCAAATACACGCCTCTTTGAATTATAATTTGTTTTATAATATGTTTTATCAGCAAGACACGCATATTGGAATATGTTTTGAGTCATTTTCGTGCCATAGGATTCGCAATTACATCTGCTTTTGAATATTGTTTATGCTAACAAAGAATTTTTAGTGCAAGATAAATGAAAACTAAAAGTATTTTTTGAAAAACTTGAATTTCGTAAAAATTTTCATGCGCAAAACACGTTATCTTAAAGTCTATTAATATATTAACTTGAAATTTTGCATATATGTTACCTTAAGTGTTCCAAACGCAATCAACTTTGAACTGAGTAGTTTTTGTTTTAGAGCTGCCTAATGTGATTTTCAACAACGAATTTTGTGAAATTTTCAATACAAAAATACTCGATTAGCTGTAACCTTTTTGAAAATGCACATTTTTCTTAGATTCTACTTTATTCCCTTTACCATAGCAGTAAGTATTGTTGTGTATAAAAATAATTAGGATATGTGTAATAGAATTTTTTGTAGAATGTTTTGCTTTTTGTTGCAATTTTTACTATTTTTTTTATCCAAATTGACACATTTTATAGAATCTCAATTGGCACAGAATTTCCTGATCGATATTCTTCATTATTTGCAATCTCACTGATCCTGAAAATAAACTGAAATAGTTTAGTAGAGGGATTTGTCTCCATTGTTAGACAGATACCTTAAGTGATGAGAGTTTAGATCATAGGTTCCTAAAGTGGTCCAGGTGGACCCCCAGGGGTCCATAGGAGACCACACGGGGGTCCACGTAGACGTGAAAAGAAAACAGGGGTTCACAAGTTGTAAGTGGGGGTCCACGAAAAATTTTCTGGTTTTCATAATAAAGAACAAACATTTTGGCTTGGATTTACCTATCAACGTAGGCAGGTAGCATCATTCACTAGGTAGGTATTCAAAAATATTCGAGACTCAGTTCAAACACAGAATTGAATAGAACAATAGATAATAGTACAAGTGTACACCACATGTCGAGACTTGCCCGTGCGCCCGCTCGTCCGAGATGCTTATTTAGACCTGCAAAGGGATGAAATGTGACTTGCGCTGTGCTTGCAATCTACATTAGTATAAATACGAATGCCAAGAACAAAACGTTACTCATTTGTTTCCGGGATTTTGAACATAAAAGTTTGACTGTGAGTGAATCGATGTCAGTGTTTGCAGTGCCGGAAAAAGTAAGTATCTGCCTATTTGTTATACATATTTTTATTGTATATTGTAATTTATCAATCATATTATATTTGTTTTACTATTTGAGTGTAGTAGGTAGTTATGTAGTCAAAATTAAATACTAGAGATTATTCAAAACTTCTATAAAAGAACAAAACGCCAGGGAAGATTAAACTTTAGGTACCTAGATACTTTTTGGTTTAAAAATATTTATTTACGCAACGACGGCGATTAATTAAAAAAGTGGTGTTTCCGCGGACATTTTTTTTATTGCAATAATTCTATTCTGTTGTGTTATAATAGCCATATTCTGGTAAAATCGCCTCAAAAACAAACATTTTTTTACAGGTCAGAACTGATACGGAAAATGGCTGCATCTAAGAAGAAGAGTCGACAATAAAGTGTTGATTATTTGAAATTTGGTTTTCTTCCATCAACGGCAGACAAACGATTATCCATGTGTCTTTTATGCAACAAAGTTCTGAGCAATAACTCTATGAAACCATCGAAGCTCGAAGAAGTTAGAAATTTTCAGGATGACATCATTTAAGAAGGTGTCATCCTGAAAAAATAGGTAAAGATCTGAAATACTTTCAAACATTGAAAGAAAAGTATGAAAAGAGACATACCGTAAATAGTATGTTTGCTTCAACGTCTCAAACTAACGATGATGGCTTGCGGGCATCTTACAATATTTCGTTGCTTATAGCGAAATCTGGAAAACCGCACACCATCGGAAAAGAGTTAATTTTACCCGCTATTGAAGAGGTTTTAAAAACTGTTCTGCACAAACCTCCATTTGACGTACTCAAGAGAATTCCTTTAAGTAACAACGCTGTACAATGACGTATTGATGAAATGAACTCTGATATAGAAAGCTTCTTGTGTAATTATCTGCAAACCACTCATTTTTCTATTCAATTGGACGACTCTACTTTGCCTGGTAATGAAGCATTATTATTGGCATATGTTCGATTTGTTATGGACGAAGAAATTCATGAAGAGCTGCTATTCGCAAAACCTTTGAAGTCGGACACTAAAGGCGAATCGATATTTAATGTCCCGAGTGATTTTTTTTACAGAAAAATCTATTCCATTTAGAAATATTATTTCGGTGGCAGCAGATGGAGCTCCTGCCATGTTCAGGCGATATCGTGGGTTTATAAGCCATCTTAAAAGAATAATACCAGGACTAATTGCAATTCACCGTGTCATCCACCGACAACACCTTGTAGCGAAAAATTTGAGTGATAGATTGCACCAATCGCTTCAATTTGTGAGTAACGCAGTTAATAAAATAAGAAGCAATGCTTTGAATACCCATTTATTTGCACTATTGTGCGATAAAAATGATGAAGATTTCCAAGACTGCTCTTACATACTGAAGTAGGCTGGTTGTCGAAAGGTGTATGCTTATCGAGATTTTACTCACTTTTCGAATCAGTGATAGTGTCTGGAAACTAAAGCACTAGATTTAAAAGAAAATCTGATCAAATATAAAGTGGACATTGCGTACTTAACAGATTTGTTCATAAAATTCAATGACGTTAACTTGCAGTTACAAGGGGACAGCCTTAATTTAATAAAAACAAACGGTGTAATTTCGACTTTTCTTGGTAAATTGAAATTAATGAAGCAAAATATTAGTCGGTGCGAAATTTCCCCGTTTCCGCAATTGTCACAGATAGAATGTCTTGATGAGGATATTCTAACATACGCTCAACATTTAAATACCCTGCATGATGACTTCAAAAATAGATTTGAAGATATTATGACGATGGAAATACCACCATGGATCATAACCCCATTTGATGAAACGGAAGAGGCGAATGCTGTGTTACAAGAGCAGCTACTTGAGCTCAGCACCAACGAGGAACTGAAGGTGAAATTTATGAAAAGGCTATCAAACATTTTGGCTGCAGGCAGAAATCCCCGAAAAATATCCTGGGCTGTGGGAAATTGCGAGAAAATTTTTGGTAGCGTTTCCCTCGTCATATCTTGTCGAAAGAAGTTTTAGTGCCGTTACCAACCTGTTAACAAAAAAAAGGAGCAGATTGAACATCACAGAACGGGGAGATTTGAGATTACTTCTTACAAAACTGAAGCCAAATATTGATAATTTGCTGTCAATTCATCAAGTACATCCGTCTCATTAAAAGTATGACTATTTTTTATTGTTGATTTACATTTCAGAGTTCATTGTTGATTTTTTGTAATAATAAATGTTTATAATTTTGTATAACCACAAGTATTATTTTAATAAATAGAAAACAAGAAAATGTGCTACTTTTTTTCTTCTTAACACCCCCTATTTAGGGTGATATTTTTTAGGAGTTTTGGGAATATAGTAGAAATGTAGCAGCAGGGAGTCTACCGAAAATAGTAAAACTTTGAAAGTGGTCCACGAGAAAAAAAAGTTTGGGAACCTCTGGTTTAGACTAACAAACAGGAGAGTTTTAATCATTGTCGTATGATAAAGAAAACCGAATGCGTATTTTGGATGCCTTTTTTCCTCGATTGATTGAAAACAAAATTAACACGAAGCAATTGTAATCACAAGTTCATATATCAAAATTCATTCATGTCGCCATTGTGTTTTTAAATTATCATATTTACATCGTGCAAAAGCACAGATTGATAGACAGTCAATCTCTGTATGGATTTGGCTTAAAATTTGATATTTATCTACATTTGAAATGTTAAATCTGTGCACTGAATTTTACCCATACAGATATTACAGACTTCACGCGAATGGATTCCGTTCAAAACTTAACAGATTCCTACATGTTTTGTGTAAAGAACTACATACCAAATTTCATCCATCTTTTTGGGTTACCATATTCATAGAAAATAAGTTCAAAAATGTTTTTTTTTTAAATTGAGGGACATTTGAAATGTAAGAATGTCAAAATCTCAAATTCAATTTCTTTTTTTTTTGATAATCGAATATTTTGACGATGACAATTCCTTCTCTTTCTATGTTTCGTGTACAAGAAAAACAAAAAGAATGTGTGGCTGCGGGGCTATAGTTTGACTTATTAAATATGGCATTTGTATATTTTTTTCAAAACAGCATTGCGCTTCATAAAATTTTATTTAAATTGCCTTTTTCACAGATTTTTACACTGTTTGAAAATACCAAAAATGATCTTTTTAATGATACCATTTTAATTGTCGTGCAATATTTTCATGAATTTCAAAATTTCCCAAAGATAACTTTTTGCAAATTTTTCTGCAATTCTGTTCATTGTTGCAATGAAATTCAAACCGTTTTTACTGTTTCCTCAAATATTTAAGCGCATAACATCCCAACAATGTTAAAAGCTTAGTTCAATGATTGGTACAGATGTAAAAGAGCTGCGTGAAGGACAACATGCAATAAGAAATAGTTATCCGTACAATTACCATTTTAATGGCAACTATAATACCATAGGACTTGACTATTAAAAAGATTCATGTGCACAATAAATAAATAGGTGTTAGGCTATTAAAAAAGGCAATTTTATATCTATATCTATCTTCCTAACTTGATGTTTAAAAATACTTTATTATGGAACAAGTTATGCGTAAGAGATTTATTTGAAATAAAATATTACCAATATTCCCGTTAAAACATCTGACTTTCACAGGTGGTTTGTTAATAATAGATTTAATTGATTAACTTCCGTAATATCTAAATTTTAAAAAATTCTAATAAAGTTATAATTTTCAAATCCGTTTTTTCCCCCTATTTCAATACTTCCATCAACTTTCGATTGTAGAAAAAAGTAAATTCGCAGCTAACAGGAAAAAAATAATAATAACACATGCTTAGTTATATAATAACACTAAAAATCTTGAACTTTAAACATTTTCTAAAATCAAAAACATCAATTTAAACATTTAATTTTAAATTTAAACATTTTCTTCTATCAAAACTTTTTTATAACTACAAAGAATTTTCTTTTATATAAAATGTTACACAAAAAAATATTATTATTATATATATTGTTATTATTATATACAAAATGTTATACAAAAGAAATACCAGTTTTTGTAATTTTACCGAGTTTAAAATATCCCTTCTAAGATGGAAAGTGTAACGTCTAATATTAGCAAGTACAATGGTTTTAAAAGTTCTTCCTTATTGTTTTGGTATAAAAATTATTTCTCAGAGCTATATTTCTCTTATTAGTCTTTCCCAGAACTCCGAACACTTACATCTCTGGAATATTGTAATATATCATTTCGTACTTTTATATATGTTTCTACTATTCGGTTTTATCAAATGGACGTAGCTTACAGCGGTTCGTCAGATAAAGAACGAATAGTGCTGCAAGTTTTTCTTTAATAATATAGAAATGAAAAATCAGTTGGACTTGTCTCTTCGAATTTTTCTCTCATACGCTCTAATAAACGTAATATCATTCTTCTCTACAGCATAAAATTTGAGGACCATAAGCAAGGCCATGTACACCAAGAGTGCTCAGATTTTTATTTTAAGAATTCCACTCATGGACATTTTGTACTTCGCAGCATAATTAAAAAACATTTTGGATGCTTTTTTGTCGACCGATTGAAGCCTGAATTTCACTTTAAAAGAAATTTTAGTGACAAAAGCAAATTTTATTTAGTTAAATATAGTATTTTCGAGTTACCCCGTTTTAATTGCATCAGAAAGTACAAAACGACGGACGGTCAAACTATTTAAGGATTTGGTTTGAAATCTGATTCGCCTCTGCATTCCTGATGTTAAATCTGTGTACCAAAGTTTATCCATCTAGCTCTTTATGTTTAGTAAAGTTCCAAATCTACTCGCACAGCCGGAATTTTTACGAATAGATTTCTTTCAAAATTTGATGAAATCTACAAATTCAAAGACCACATACGAAATTTGCAGCTAAAAACATTTTTGAGTATTCACAGACAGACATAATTTGTTTTTCGAAAATGTGTTTATGTTTGAATTTTTGTTGTCCAAAAATGTGTTTTTCGAACTCGGGGATCTTTGAAGATGTGTCAAAATCTTGTGGTCGAATTTTTTGATGATTTCGATACTTCACATACGAAGGTAAAAAAAAGTTAAAACTGATAAACGGGGGTAAAAAAATTAAAATTTACTCTTTTATTGACAGCCAAAAAAACTGGCATGCTTTATCGAACATATATAATAATTTCATTTTGTAATTTATAAATGTAAATTCAAATGTCCGTTTGTTCCAAAGAACAAACTCACGCTCGCGAACCTACGCATTGGCAAATCGGCTGATATGTGTAAATAAGCGGTCAACGACCGTCTACAAATGAGTAGCTGAAATATAAAATATCGTGAATAAAATATGAAGAAGAGATGTGTTATGCTTCGGCACAATTTCTTGTCTTGTTATTGAATATGTTATGATTTCTTATACTTTTGTGGCAAATAAGTAGTTTCTGAATAATATTGCCAAAAAAGGGGGAAAAAACTATTGTTTGTTATCAACATTTTCTTCCATTAATTAATTTTAAAATTTTTTCCTTTTGAATTTTCTATATCAAGGCTCATAAACTGTAAGTTACAAGTCAATTTTTGGTGGGTCGTAACAAAATACTGAAAGCAAATGCATCTTTTCACGTTTTGCAAAAAGTAATAGGTACTTAAAATCTATATCAAGCTATACATTAGGAAACTTTTCTTTATAAAATCACATTTAATAATAAATGTTTTTTCTTCACAAAAGATTCATTTCGACCCATAAAACCTCTTTCAGAAAAAAAAAAAAAAAAAAAAACCCGCATGCTTTTTGTTTTCCCAAATGAGGCACAGGCTAAAATGAGAGATTTTTGTACCT
The DNA here is from genome assembly GCA_026543865.1 of Argiope aurantia. NCBI lineage: Eukaryota > Metazoa > Arthropoda > Arachnida > Araneae > Araneidae > Argiope > Argiope aurantia. The sequence goes on from JAPMOR010066373.1 coordinate 19,264, forward strand.
GAAAACGAACATTATAAAAATTGTTAGTCAATCAAATCAAATTTGAATTATATTTATGGATTACTTTCCTGCTTCCATTCAATATTGCTTTCAGGCTAAGATTACATTTTTTACCTATATAAATAGAAAATATTAAAGATACATTAATTGCAATTTTTCTAATTATGGAAGGAAAAAATTTCTAAAAATTATGAACTAAACAGATACATTAAAATCATTTTAAAGTTTATTTACGTGATAAAATTTACATGTTTCGCACTTCAATTATATCAGAGGAATATGAGATTCAAAAGATCACAGGCTAAGTTATAACAACCTGCAAACGCAAAGAAAATCTACAAAGCTTCTTTTAAAATATATAGTTAGTTGCTGACAATAAGGATAGGTACAAGTTAAAATCTGAAAGGCCTTCTGGCTCTTGATCCACGCCCTCTGTGCTGTGCTGGCCGGTATTGAGGTTGGTAATGTTTAGGAAGTAAAGGCTTTACATAAACAATCTTCTTATCACATTCAGAGCAATTACTTTCTGCAAATAGATCTCTGCATTTAACCACTGAATAAGCATGTTCTTTTTCACACAAAAACCAGTGCCCAACCGAGAAACTCATAATCGTTAAAACTGGTTGTTTTTCAAGTTCTGAAATGTTTATCAATTTGCTGGGGTAATATTCAAACAAGTTTTGTAATACGGAAATAAATTTAGCTAACTCTGCTTCACGAAATGGGGAATTAGTTAGTACAAGATCCATTAATTTATTCATATGTATGTCTTTTGATTTGATTTCCAACACCAATTCATCGAGTTTATTTATTAATTTCAGACGATGAACTTCCCATAATAGATCTTTTAACTGCTGTTCAGAAGCTCCTAAATGCCTTTTGATGATGAAGGTCTCCAGCCATTTCACACTCATATTTATGTATTCTTTTAATTTCTCGGTTAATTTCAGATGATATCTTGGATTTTTATATATTCTCAAACACCCTGAAATTTCCATTATGTTAATCATGTTTTCCATAGAATTAAGATTTTGAATATCCAACCCTTTTTCAGAGTTTAGAGATTCCTCCAATTTCATCCAGCATGCATAGAATGCATCAGATGAATACGAATTTTTATGGAAAGAAAATCGTTTCTTTTCAATACGTTGTCGTAGAATACCTTTCAAATGATTAGTATAATCTTTATTTCTAGAAACAGATTTCTTAATCTTTTCGATATTGTTAAACCAAGAATTGACATTTTTTTCAAGATATGATGGTTTCCGAATAACAGTATTGCATTTAGGACAACTTCTAAATCGAATCTCGTTTTTACTTCCATTTTCTTGAATGATCCACAGATTAAACCAATTTAATTCAAAAATATGCCGACAGTCTTCCAAACACACAAACTTGACATCAGTTTCAATTTCACCAGCAGAACACACTTCAGCCAGTTTTTCACTATCACATATTCGACATTCTGCAGGACAAAGCTCGCCACAAACACCAATACACGGATGTTCACACTTCAATACTTTTGGACAAGGTTCATTGCACACAGAACGGTCACAAAGTTCACCACAAAGGCGGGTGCATTTTTTATGAGGACAGGCCCATTCACATGGTTCCGTACATTTTTCACACGATTCACCACACTTTTTAGTACATTTTTTATGCCTGCAATAATTCTCACAGGGTTGCTCACACGGTATACAATTTCTGTAACAAAGCAATTTACATTTATGCCCACAAACCAACTTACGATTGCAAGGTTCTAGGCAATTCGCGTGCAATCGACCCTGGTAACAGAAACCACAAGTACCAGAGCATTTATGACCACAAGGCAATTCTGCATTGCAAGGTTCTTTGCACCTTACCATTATAACTTCAGCATCTTTTGATCTAGAGCATTCTATATTTACTTCATGGCCACATACAGAAGATTGAATCGGAATTTTGACAAAACATTTTAAGGTACATGATTCGCCACATTTTCTATGGCATTTATGGCCACAAGGCAATAATTTCTCACAAGGATCCGTGCAAGGAGTTTTTCCTTTAAGGTGGCAAGCCACTTGAATAGTATGCCCACATATTGGAATGGTATCAGACACAACAACGGGACAAGGTGGGCACTCCTCATAACATTTCATCGCACATAAATGACCTTCTCTACACTTCTCGGTACAAGGTTTTGGACACTGAATATCTTCGTGCCGAGGGTCATATGGATGACATTTCAAAGAACACAAATGACCACATGAAAGACGAAATTCACATTGTTGAGTGCAGCCACCTTCAGGTACGAAATCGAAATCTGTTACATCTGTTACAGCTCTGCTGATGTTTGGATGATTCTGGCAAAACAAAAGAAGTGATGGTCCTATTGCGTTGTTGTCCTTTAACGTTTCAATAATATTTTTCCAGAGATTGCTTTTCTCAGCCAACAAATCGAAATTTCCAATGCAATAAAGCCCTTTTTTTGCTCTAGACAGAGCCACACATACACGATTAGATATTTTAAGAAACCCAATTTGCCCTTCTTCGTTACTTCTTACAAAGGAAATCAAGATTATATCATTTTCTTCTCCTTGGTAATTATCAACTACAGTAAATTTTACTCCTTGGAGAGCGCTCTTTAGGGGGCTTCTTTTAAATTCAAAAAGTTGTCCGGAGTATGTTGTTAAAACAGTAATTTGGGAAGGTTTATAACCTTGATTAATAAGATATTTACAAAATTTTAACATAAAATTTGCTTCATGGACATTAACTTTGCTTTTAGAATCATTTTCTTGTAATTCATGATATGAATGATTTACAAAAAATACATTCTTAGAAACGCCTTTTATATTTTCGAATGTCTTGACACTTTCATGATTCTGTAGTTTGGCATATATATGAGGAACAAGTAAAGATGCGATCTCGGGTCTCATTCTATGCTGAATTTCCAATCTGTGACAATCCAATCCATTCTCTACCATTCTTTCAAATAAAGAAATATTCATTCCATATTTTGTGGCTAATAAGTGAACCGTTGGACTCGGTCTCAATTGCTGATGGTCTCCAATCAAAATGAGATGTTGAGTATCAGGCGCAAGAGAAGTAACAATGTGACTTTCTAATATTTCCGCAGCTTCCTCTACAATCACGATTCTTGGATTAAGATGCTGAACTATACGTCTGTATTTGGCAGCTCCAGTAGTGGTCATTCCAACAACAAGTGCTTGTTTGCAAACATGTATATCTTCTTGAGTTCGCACTTCTTGAAGTTCGTTATATTTTTCTCTTATCTTCTGATGCAATTCCGTGATTAATTCTTTCTTTTTACGTATATAGCCTTCAAGCCAAAACTTGTACAGGCTCCATTTTAGCTCGCAAGGAAGTTTCCAGACGTCTTTAATTCGTTTTGCCATCTGTACAGACATAGCATTCGTATATGTTAAACTAGCATAAATATAGTCTTTTAATCCTTTTTTACCTCCAACGAATTGCCAGCCATCTTCTAGCATTATAATTGATTCCATCTTATCCTTGTATAGAGGAATATCATACGAGGCTCCAGCGAATTCATCAGGGTTTATATCTCTTTGAGCTTCAATGTGCTCTATATCAGCTTCCCCTTCAGAATCTGCATCAGTTTCAGCAGAATTCTGTTCCTCATCGGGGAGAAATGAATGCATATTCAACGAATTCCATCTAAAATCAGCATAACGCATGGTCCTACTTTCTTGAACTTGAATTCCCAATAACCACTGGTAAATAAGGATATTGCCTGACCATCGCATTTTACTTTTTAAGGAATGGTAATGAGTAGAAGTCATACAGCTTTTTAAGACTTCTTCACTCAAAATTGATATAAACGAATTCTCAATAGATTCTTTGATTTCATCCACAGATTCCTTCAACAAGTCTAATTGACTCATTATACCTCTTGATCTATCAAATAAAAATTCTAGATCTTGTTTCATATTTCTTTTAAGATTATTTATCTGGAAACGAGAAATAGCTTCGTTTGTCCCTCTTGCTCCAACTCTAACAATCTCCTCAGTGAAATTTAGTATCCCTTCCAGAAACTGGTCCAGAGCATGATTAGTGTAACATACCACTAATATTGGAGAAGGATTTCTTCTACACTGCCATTTATCAACATTATGTAACAACAACTGTGCTATTCTGAGACCCACATATGTTTTACCGGTTCCTGGTGGGCCTTGAATAATTGTAAATTCTTTAGTAATAGCAGCTTTTAAAGCGGCATACTGAGAAGGATCTAAATTTAAATCTACACAAGTTGGCCACAATCTGTCATTAAGTATGGTTACATTTTTAAAACGTTCTGGAATATTTTTTGGATAAATGTAATCAAAACATAATTTATTATCAAAACTGTCTTTCATTCTAATAATTTCACTCAACGGTAAAACTGCAGGTCTCATGTCATAAGTCATATCATCATTTAAATATTGAGGGTTGAGAACACTTTTCTGTGTGTCCACTATATAACGCTTCATGGGCAAGGTGTCATCTTTCAATTCAAGTAATGCATCTAGATTATACCTGTAAGCTTCAAAAAAGGCACTGGTTTCAATCGCAACGAAATTTGTGGATGGATCCAGATTAAGGACTTCGTCTGTGAGGTCTTCAAAACGCAGAAATAATAATCCTTTAACCAATTCTTCCGGGTCTCTTTTAGCAACTGTGGCAAAAAGCATAGTTTTAAAATTATCAGATGACAAACAAAGCAAGGATTTGGATAATAGACGTTTGCTGAATTCCCATTTTATTTTGGCGAATTTTTGGTCTTGGATATAAATCATATGAAGCAATTCGCCATTCACAAATTCTTGTTTCATTATTTGAACATTGGGATAGACTTTAATATCTTTTATTTGTTTTAAAGATTTGTTGCGATCTTTCAATGTCAAATACTCTGCTATACCTTCCCTCAGAGGCCTAACATAATCCTCTCTCAACAACCGATATTGGACATCAAGATAATGTTCGGTATTTTGATAGTGGCCCTTGATTACACTGGGACGTAGAAATACATAAGGCATTTGCATGTCGACTTCATCTGCCAAAATGGGGATTGAACGATAATCTTCTGGGGGATCCAACAGCTGCAACCTTTCGTTGCGAGATGTTTCCTTAATCTGATTTAAAGTATATTTATTGAGAATGGATGAATTTATTTCTTCTAGTTCTTGAAGCATTTCTACACATTCAGAATACATTTATTTATTCTGTAGTAAATGATTTTCACATGTTTCTTTTAAAAGTGGCAACAGCATAATTGAAACATCGCAGGCATTAGAGGGCAGGCAAATCTGAAACTTCAATAAGAATTTTATGAAACCAACAACTGCATTCAAATAAAAACCGTCAGGCGCATGCGTTTGAAAAGTCACCAGGTACTGTTGTACGTTGACTAAGAACAAACTATTACTACCTGCTATCATATTCAACATAACAGAGACATCTTTGTTTTTGTCAGAAGAAACAGCTTTCCCCAAAGCTAACAAAACGCAAGCAATGCAGTCTTTATTAAAACGTTCTTCAAGTACCTGAATGAATCCACTTTCTTTATTAAGGATAGCATGTAAGATGTCGTCAGCACTTTTTTCTATTAAGTCCTGTAGACTGCTAAGAGACATGCATGTAACTGTTTGCTTCGGCATTGCCCCATTGTGCTCATTGCTCTTAAAACTATATTCACTGTCAGGAACTTTCACATTCTTACTTGAGAAAGTATTGTCATCATGTAACAGACCTTTCAAATGGACAGAATACTGTGAATTTTGAGGATATCGTCTTGGTAAATGGTTATGATTTGCACTTCTACAATTGGTTTTATTTTGCCCTCTGATAAGTTTGTTATCAGCGCTGCAATTCGGAATATTTGTTTTCACTCCTGCTTTACGATTTAAGTGACCGTGTTCTCTTTTTGTAAAATACGCTCGTTTCTTGTTACAATTTGAATCTTCTGGTCTAAATTCAGCATCGGCAACAGGCAAATGACGGAAAACGGCATTTCTGAAAATAATAAGAGTAAACAAGAGGTTAAAAAGAAATTTAATTACTGCTAACAACTAAGAAAAAAAAATGCTCACATTTAAACAAAGAATTCATTTTCTGTATAATTACCGAGAGTATTCACTACACGTTGCCTCTCCAGAGTGTGATTCAAAATTCATTATGAATATTATAATATTCAAGAGTCCTTTGAATGGTGGTAAAACTTAAAACGAATTGAATTGTACATCAAAAAGATCTTGCAAATAATTTTAAAGCTATGCCTAGAAATGATGCGTTTGTAGTGAACGCCTATCATAAATCATATATATCTATCGTAAATCATATATACCAATCATAAATCATATAAGATACCTATAAACTACAAACTCCGTAGTGGCTGTGTAATTGCCGCGCCGCTCATTATCCGGGTACTGACGCGCGAAACTTCTAAAAAAGGTATTCTCTCCTTCTCTTCGGAACGCTCTCGCGCGCCCTGCCTTGATGAAGCTCGTAGTAAAAATCAAATGTTTAATTTATTTAATTAAAATGTAAATAATTTTTTTTTCTAAAACGTCCGAATAATTGGAGTCGCAACAAATACATGCAACTGAAATTACAACACGTTACAGTATTGCAGGACTGCCTCCAGAAATTTTAGACTAGAGGTAAACTGTTGACACTTCAACTGTCTGTACATTATATAATAATAATAATCATGTCATCCCTATAAAATAAAAATTAAATTATGGAAGTTAAAAAATGAAACATGCGCTTACCATATATTTTTTATATTATTTTTCTCTTTATTTTATAGACTTTAATAAAATCATGGAAAATAAAAACTCTTAAGACTAAAAAGAAATGAAAATCCCCCACTCCCAAATTAATATAACAAAATTAAATCTCATCATGAACGATAACCACGATGGAAATTTGTTATCGAAACCATTATCATCCGCACTAGAAATAAAGTAACCTACGTATTTTCTAAACATTGGATGTTTTCTCTTTTATAACAATGTACATTTTTTATTGAAAGATTTTTAAAAAGTAACTTGTAAATCTAGATTCTTTAAATTTTAATATTTATTTCTGTACTAACGCAACGCCTTCTGATGTAAAACAAATTATATCTTTTTTGGTTTTGGCAAAAATTAAAATGGTAAAACAATCTATACCAAAAAATAAAGTCAACTTTTGTAAGATTAACAATAAAAATCTGTGATCTTTTTCAACATTTCTTAAAATTAATAAATTACCAGTCTATTTACATGGATATATATTTCTGAAAAAGTCGATACTGTTCAGCAACGGATTGTAAAACCACGACCTTCGTAATACAAGACATCACAACTCCCAACGCTTTCAGCCCGTGACGTCATGAGGTTGGATGAATTCTGTAGAAAACTGTAGTCGTTATAGTGAAGAATGGGAAATGTTATTGGCTTTGTTGATCTTTTTGCATATTAATTTTAATTTATCGTAATGAAGATGCCTAGTGCGTTCTGTGTTCCCAATTGTAAAAGCAATAACACAAAAAATAGCTGCAATGTTTCTGTATTTTCGTTTCCAAGCGATGAAAACACTAGAAGAGCATGGATCTCTGCAATAAAGCAGAACGATTTCGTAACTAACTATAGTAAGGTAAGTTTGATTTTTTTGTATAATTTTTAGTTAATTAATTCTTTTGAAATGCGAAACATTTAAAATTATGTATAACTTCCATTTATCTTCTGCCATTTTTGTTTGCTCTGCATTTAGTTTCTTATGCTTCCAATTACTTTGGTATTGTTTGCTTGAGCTAAATAAAAAAAAAAGAAACTTTGTTTTATTGTTATTTCTCATAGTCTTTTGTTTATTTGTTCCTAATATTTAAAATGTTTGGTTTATGTATCTTTTTAATTATACTTCATACATATTTTTTAAAATCTGATTTAGGCCTAATATTTGTTGCTAACATTTAGGTCTGTGATAAACATTTTCAAGAAAATCAGTTTTTAACAGTAAGAAAAGCGTTTTATACCAGTACAGGATAACTTATTCAAGTACCACTAGAGTGTAAAAGGCAATTTTTTTAGAAATTTTTAATAATTATCACCAAAATCTTACAAAGTACTTAAGTGATTTATTGTTATTATGCTCTTATAAAAAAAGTTTAAAATCATCTAATGAATAATAAAACTTAATTTTTAATTATATATATAATGACTATAGATTGTAGCAGATTAAACTTATATTTGATTCAAAAATATTATGTAAAAAAGTCAGATATAGTAAAAACAATATGAATGATATTTGTAAGTAGTAAGATATAATAAGTAAGTAGTAAGATATAGTTGTAATAAAATATGAATTGCATGCTCATATAGGTTTAGAAAATGTAGTTTTTATTTGTTTATCTACAAATCATCAGATTATATATAAAACAATTCATATTTATTATTAGTTTTAAATATCATTATTATATACAATCTTTAGTTATAAATGAATACAACTTTTACAAAATATCTGAAACCTTTTTTTGAAAAAAGTAATGAAAAGTTACGGTTTTTAAATCAAATTTTTCATACCGTGTAAAATCAATCGATTAATTCATGTAGAATATTTTATTACTTGAATGGTAGTATAAATAATTACTATAGATATTCCAACATAATATTGAACTAGGTATTTATTTTGGATGAATGAATGTTTCTGTTGATTTTAAATTTTATTATTTAAGACTCAATATGATTTTATTTAATACTGTCCAACATACGTTAGCTTTTAGTTTATGTATTAAGAAAATATCTATTCTGTTTTTGATTTTAAGTTTTAATAAATTACTAATTTTTTTTATCTAAAGAATTCCACTTGTTATTATTTTTTCTAGGCTTGTACCTCATGCTGTACCTTCAATTTTCCCTAATTCACCCTCATACTTTTCCTCAGAATCAAAAGCAAGAAGAGAAACTCCAATGGATAGGGCAACACATAAAAAAAAATGAGAAAACTTAAAAGCAGCTTTAAATAGCAGTCTCCAGGACATAGCAAAAAGAGAGGAGATAGAAAAAATAAACACTTTTTCTGATTTAATTTTAAAATTTAAAAACTTTAAATCAAATACATGGAGTATAATTCAAAAAGCAAACAAAATAATTTTTATTTGTCTAGATACTTCTCAAGCTCCTAAGGTAAGTCATTCTTTATTAATTTCTTCCAAATTAGAAGTAATTTGTAAGTTTGTATTTTAACTGTATTTAATATTATAATTATTTTCATTAGTCTGTGTGAAATTTATAATAAAGTTGGAAAAAAATTTATTTTGTTGTTGTCTCTCTGTAAATAAAATGTTATGATTCAAATAGTGTGTGATTTTTTTTTTATTTGTTTTCTTTTACTGCTTCTATAGATTGAATTGAAATTAATTATAAATGCATTGAAATATAAAATCAGATATAATAAAAGCTAGTTGATTAAATTGAATGAATTATTAATATATTAAATGAAAACAATTCTTAATGTGAAAAAACAAGCTGTGAAAGTAATTCTTTTTTATCAACAGAATTAAGTTGGTGTAAAATTTAAATTTTATATTAAATACATTAATATTTTATTTGAAAGTTCATAAGTAATTTGAGAAGTAAACAGTTTTATGTTAATTTATAAAATACATGTATTACCTGTCACTACAATAAAAAAAAATCATCAAAAGCTTTAAAAAGTATTAGATTAATTTAATTTTAAGCTTCAAAAATATTTCCAGAGAAAAAAAAACGATTTTTAATAAAATAAAAAAAAATTCCATTAAAACAAGAAAAACTAACAATAATACTCCAATGTATATCTATACTTATAATAAAGCTCAATGTGTGCGTTGGCACTCTACAGGCTAGACCATTCAGCCTACAGTTACAAAATTTGGCACGCGTATACCTTGGAGGCCGGGAATGTGCACCTGGGGATTATTTTTTCGAATTATTACTTAGAATTTTACTTATTTAAAAATTATGCGAAATTTTGGCGTGTTTCTGCTATAACTTCCGAAAATATTACCGCACAAAAAAGATTTTCACATGAAGTTAAAGATCAAAAAATTTATCTTTTAAATGATACTATTGTTTTAATCTTAAAATTAAATTTCTATTTTTAATGAATTTTTAAATAAATATTTTAACTATGTTTTTCAATAATTTTTTTCGTGAAAAATAAAAATTAAGATTAAGCACGTTTCGTATTCATGGGAAAAAATCAGCTTTTTTCAAAGTGTTGCCATCACATTGATTAAAGCTCCAATTAAAAATAAATTAAATCTTTTTGGAAATGAAATCTGCAAAAATATAATTTTCGGCACTTGTCTGTAGGAAATGAAACAAATATGAAATATTTTTTCTAAAAAATAAATTCAAGAAAAATTATTATATGATCTTTTACACTATCTATATTATTAACCCATTAAATCAGTTTTATTTTCAGGCAAGTTTTGTTTAATATGGACAGGATATCCATTCAAATCAGGGTCACACAGCTAATTTGTAAACCTTTAGTAAGACACAGATCTGCTAAAATGGTCTAAATGGAAAATGATTATATTTTATGTAACTTGATTCAATAAATGCTCTAATAAATAACGAATTTTTGATTTTACATAAAGCTTCTGCTGTGGAAATCACGATTAACAAAATGTTCTTGAAAGACTAATATTTTAAATAAAGAGTTAATTTCCAGTCAACTAAATCAATCACTTAAACTGACTGATTTATGAAAATTTGAATATCATTATTCAATAAAAAAAGAATAATTTTAGATTTTCCAAAATACGCCAATCAGCGCGCAGGTTTCTCAAGATTAATTGGCCTAAGATTATGAAAATGTTGCATTTTTCTAAATTTTTAACATTCAAAACTTCATAAATAAGTCTTAGTTACTCGTGGAAAATAGAAACATTCATTCATTTATTTAAAATTTGGTGTGTCCAGAATATTTCTCAGAATATGATACCCTACTGCATTAAATTTAGACTTCATAATTTTTGAAATATATTTATAGGCTGGAACAAAATATTATTATTGATTTCATTTCAATCCTTTTGAAAGCAAAACTGAATTTTATGCTGAATCTGAGAAATTTTTGTTGAATTATTGTTTGAGATATTACATAAATTATGAAAAATATTTTGTAGTTTACATAAGACTTATATACCGAGCGATTCTGTTTGCAATACTCATATTCAATAATAATAATAATAAATAAATAACAATAAAGATGTTAAATAAAATAAAACGCTTTGTTTTATTAAAAAATATCTTTATATTAATTGCAATTTCATCATTTCCACTTTAAATTAAAGTTTTTTTACCGGAAATGACAACAAATAAGCAAAATATATATAGTAAATTGAACGAAACGATCTAAACAACAGTATACGTTTGGTATGACTATCAAAATTTGAAGATTAAAAATGTTTTGTTTGAGTATCTATTAAGAGACCAGTTACTTAAAATATTTAATTGAAAATTGTAGCGAGCGGTAGTACTGGCGAACCGGCTGGTCACCAAAGGCGGCTTATTATATGTTATTAAATGGTCAATAAGCTATAGAGGACCTTAAGATTTTCTACCATGCCGTTTCTTTTATTCACACGGGGGAAAATAAATAATTTTGAATTTTATGCAAAGTAAATGTCTTAATATTAATAATAAGTTATTTTTAAGTGAATTTAAAATATACCTAAACATCAAGGAAGAAAGCGGGATTCTGCTCATGGCAACCAATCATCCTAACCGTATGACGTCACAAATGAGTTGTGAGGCATTGTTTTACGAAGGTCGTGGTAAAACCCTCCGCGTTTTCGCGCATGCTTTAGAATGAGTTTAATTTTTCAAAATAGGGGTGAAAGGAGTAGATGTTTACATTTACTAATAGTATCTAATAGGAGAAATCCAAGGTCAAAGGGAATAACGGAAATGCGCTCATCATTCCGCGTCTCACCCCTTAATGAAATGGTCGTCGAAATGTGGTCGTCTCAGAATCTGTTGACGAACAGTTGTGGTGTAGAAGCATAGCATGACCAAAAATACTGCATCCGATTTTTAAATATGCAACAACAAATAAGATTCAACATGGCTAGAATAGAAAATGCAAATTTCCTCCTGTACTAACTCGCCTTATTTAGTAATTTTATTTGCAGTCTTATAAAGCCAAGAACTAACTAAGGAATGATTACCAATATATAAAACTGGCAAACTGCCGTGAAATCGACGATAGAACAATGCCCCGTTCTAAATGAGTTTTTAGGTCATTTTTTTTAATAGAAGAGAATAGCAGCATTCAGAAATAATTAAAGTATAAAAAAATTGTCTTATCGCTTCTGAGTTCTGAAGTTTAGTAAAGGCCCCTTTTTTTTAATGTTAAAAGTTAAATTTTTTAAAAAGATTTAATTTTTAATTTTTTAAGAAAATTTTTTAAAAAGCTGTTTTTTAGGTTATATGAAATCTTACTTTAAAAAAATTACAGGAATCAAGATTAAATATTTTGCAAAGAAATGGAAATGCTTTAACAAACAAATTCTTGTTTTCATAAAAAACGGAAACGAATTCTGGAAGTTAAAAAAATAACTCTGTAGTCGGATACAAAATGAAAATAAAAAATGCCAATTAAAGCATTTTTTAAAGTACTTTTTGAAGCCAGGATATCGTATTGCTTCAAAATTTAACAAAACAAATAAAGAATTATTCAATATACTGTTAAAAAACTTCTTAAGTTTAAATTAAAGCAAAGAATATATATATTCTTTTATCGCAACTTTAACAATTGTAAAAAAACGTGACTCATCGAATCGATGAAGCAATGATATCGTTTGGAATTTCATCATAATAAAAATTTATTGTTACAAATTCTGTCCAAAACTAATTTTTCGAAAATTACTAAAACTAAAGAAAAAATGAATTCATTTAAACAAAATTTGTATTACTATAACCTTTAAAACGGTGAGATTTTACATGAGAAAGACATATTAAAACTGTATTAATTTTAATTCATCATTGAGTTTTGTGTAAATGCATACCTTCCCATTTCATTCAATGCATTTTAGATTTGTTACAGGGTGCTAGATATATTATAAAATTTATTAAATGTAAATTTTGATAGATAAATATGATGGATAGGTGTGAAATAATTCTGCATATTATAATAGTAATTTAATTACCAAGACCTTTGAATGATTTTATGCATATTAATAAAGGATTTATTTGAGCATTCAGATAATATAATATTCATTATAACTTTTCATATAATGCCTAAGGGCCAAAATAATAAATACGTTTTCCTTATTATTTGTAGTTTTTTTCTCGATGGATTCAGAGAATTATATACTCTTTATAATTTTTTCAAGTACGATATAAATAGAAATTATTTTTAATTTGTATTTTTCTATTGTATTAAAAGTCTCACACAAACAACTATTTGTTTCTTTATTTGAGTTTATTTAAATCATTAAAATCCCAATTATTTAGGTTTAATTGCACTTTCAATCTTTATTCATTGGCATAAAGGATCAGAACAAAGAGGAGTCACATTTCAAAACGTAAGCGGACACACACCTAATGATACCTCTATCTATTTTAAATCCTAATTAATTTTCTAATTTTTATCTTAAGTTAACCTATGATACTTTATTCTCAATTATTTTCTTATTTTCTGATGCAAATTCCACTCTTTAATTTATTTCTAACACGCGCTCTTAAAAATTGCTGAGTCTTTATTCTCACATTACAAGAGAAGGGATAAAAATCCTTAGCGTTCACGGTCTAATTTCCTCAAATACTCAAGATTCTTTTTTCTGAATCGTCACGTGTCAAAGAAATTCCTATAAGAATTTTTCTTGTGTCCCGATGTAAACACCCGATGCTGGGGAAAAATAAATTTCAGTTAATTCCAAATTTATCTTCTATTTGGCCACTCTTCTGCAAAATTTTTGCAATATAATAAGTCGACAGGATAGTACAATTTTAATTCAACTCTATGGGAGAGGTAAACAAGGCTTTTCCATCGTTTGGAAGGTAACTCCACGGCACGCCAAGGATTACTGCTACGTTCCGCAGGCCAAACGTGAATTGGGACATGATGGTTCAGGAGTCTTGGTTCCCTTGTTTAGTTTACGCCCCACCACCGAGTTGATTTTTTTCCACCCATAATTTGAGTATTCTATTTTACGTTTCATTCCCGCAACGTAAAATTCAGTGGTTTCCACAACGCGAAGCGCTGCTAACGACGATCGATATTGTTTGGATGCCGAACGAAATAGTTTGGAATGGAGTGGATACAGTCTGGAACTCAGATGAAGATGAGAAAGCTGGATCCTATGCTCTGGCGTGGAGCGGACCAAGAAGGTAAGAACTTGGACCAATGAGAGATGTTCTTCCAGTAGAGGGACGTGTCGGTGATGGTGATTTTTTCTCGAGAGATGCTTCTTACCTTGTGAGAAGGTGTGCAAGGTGCTGGACAAAATTAGCTTAGAGATTTTAGCCAATGAGATTATGAGGTACGGTTCATGAGGAACATCGATTGTGATACTGTGATAGTCATGATTAATTAATGATAAAATTAAAGTGTATAAAAAATAGGTTCAAATTGTAACGTTTTAATTACTATGTATTTATTAGAGTAGAATTAATTTTGATCTTTTAATGTTAGGCTATGGGGGGGGTTCCAATTTCTTTTATTGCTTTCTTTGTTGCAAGCTTTATATGGCTATAAAATGTAAATAATTGTGTTTAAGACGGGTTTTTTTTTTACATAGTTTCTTAGTTTTATAGATTCATATTAGCTGAGTATGGGAATGAAGCAATGTTCTTTTCTTTTTGAAGAGTTTCGGGTTGTTTCATTGCAATAATAAAATAGATAGAAGGAATACATATATTCCTTATCATGAGAACAGATTTTAATAGCTTTGTCACAAATTTTCACACCTAAATCTTTATACTTATTTTATTGAAATTTATTATTTTAACAACAAAATAATGACAAAGGGGAATTCTTTATGTTAATGTTTATGAAATAAAGCACAAATATGCCCTTACCAAATATGAAATCATGATAAAAAAGATTAAGATAGTCCATTTGAATCACTACAAAGAAACTGAAGACTAAATTTAGAACAGCCTACACAAGCAAACTGCTTTTTGAGATGTAATCTAAACAAAACCAAACAAATTTTAATATAAGGAATTTTTTTTCCTAACTGAAGTTATTAGTGTATAGTAATCATATACTTGTAATTACTGAAATAATAATTTTATTGAGTGAAAAAATTTTCTTTCCAAGTTTATGTATATTTATTTCAATTTGGATTTCAGTTAAACATAGCCGTGTTTAATTTTTTTTATGTAAGTAATATTGTAAATGGGTTTTTATAGCTCTTTTTACAGATTAGATTATGCAAATATACTTACATAAATACTATAGATGACTTATAACTCTATGCCTTATTTGGTTTTTTTCTATTTTATAATTATACTAAATAATCTAGAGAATTGTAGAACTTCATCTTTCAAGAAGTGAGAACTTGGTAATAGCTTAAAACATATTTTATAGAAATTTTTAATTTAATAAACTTTAATACAAATAAAATTCTATAAAATATCTATCCCAATTACTGTTTTTTTTTAAAATTATTACTACTAAATATAGCACATGAAATGAAAAACTTCTTGAACTTAATTTACAGACAAATCTTAACATTACAGGGCAACAGTTTTTTTTATTTGTAAGCATTTCAACATTTCCATTCATATGTTGTAATTAATTATTAAAAAAATAGCATTACAGCCTTAATAGAAACAAATTTACAAGCATATAATATATTTCATCATTTTAAAAACTTAATTGCTGTAGTTTAACTTTAAGAAGGAGTATAAACTTAATATAATATATAAAAAGAATACAATGAAAATATTATTTCCATTTT
This sequence comes from Argiope aurantia, assembly GCA_026543865.1. Classification (NCBI taxonomy): domain Eukaryota; kingdom Metazoa; phylum Arthropoda; class Arachnida; order Araneae; family Araneidae; genus Argiope; species Argiope aurantia. The sequence goes on from JAPMOR010066373.1 coordinate 35,210, forward strand.
GTATAAGTATCTATACAAAAACATGTTCTTTCCTGAAAGAAGAAATATTATATTTCTATAATTTTATATTATGGTTTGACAAATTTGGATGAACACTCTAGAAACAAAATTGTAGCGAGTCTGAAAAGTCAAGGAAACAAAGTAAATATGAATGAAAGTAATTCAATTAAAACTGTTTTGAATATTTACATAACATCTGTTTTATATGAGGTGATTAAACAAATGATATATTTGTTTTAATTAGATTTGCTTGGAAAAATATTAAGAAAATCAAAGTATGATGGCTGCTACAATATTGGATAATAATTGGAGAGGACTTGTAATAAACTCTCAATTAAAAAAGGAAATACTGAGCATGCACCGTTACAGGCATACCCTCCAACTTTGATTATTCAGTCATCATCAGCATTTCTTATCGATATATTAAATACAATATCAACAAATTATTGATTAATAGATATTGCCAAAGAATGTTAATTAGAGATTAAAAATATAATTCATACAACAAATATTTTCAAACATTATTCAAAACTATTTAAGACATTTATTACTGACAAAATATATAAGAGAAATATTTTTTTTTAAATCACAAATATGATTTTGTTGATCAAATAAATTAACACTATTTATAGAAATTTACAATTTTGTTTCATTAAATAGCAAGCACTTTAGCTTAAGTCATCATGGCTCAGTTTAGCATCAAATCAAACTCCTATATTCATTTTTGTTATGAGAGTGACTTTAGAATTTAATCTGTTAATATCTGACTGAGTCAGTCCAACAAACATTGCATTGGAAGAAGAATACTTTGATATAATTCAAAATTCAAATAATAAAAAAAGCAAATTACTCAGCATATAACAAATTAAAATACTAATATGTATAGTTTTTATGTCTGCCGAATTGATATATTTTGCTATAATTTACAATATAAAATTTTAATAAATGGAATTAAACGCTATGAAGAAAGTTTGGCAATAAATAAAGACATGTAATATATATACAAACTACATACACACACACACGAAAAAAAAGAAATCAAAATTCATATACTTTATGAAGAATAAAACAAGACATAATATTAAAAAAAAATTATCATTGAAAAATATGGCAGCCATAATTACAATTTGAAATATAAAAATCAATAAAATGAGAAAACCTATAAAAGAAGGAATTATTTATTCAAGTAGTTTGAACACTAATATATCTTCCCATAAATAAAACGGAATGTTATTTTTTATAAATAAAAAAATGTTTAAGATTCAAATTGCTGACACTGCATTTATTTTTGAGTAATCAATTTTTGAACACTTAGCATATTCTAAAACAACCCCTATGCAACTATGTGCACTATATTAAACTATTTTACTTGGATTTTTTTCTTCCTTTTAAAAAGAACTTCCCATTGCATGATTATTTTTAGAAATTATATAACTGCAATTGTCTAAAGGAATGCACATGAAGTTTCTTGACAGTGTCTTAAATATATGTGCTTTTACAATATGAAAACATATTGTTTTGGAAATGGGATTTTTATGTCACAAAAAAATTGGCCAATTACAAGCATTTTTAAATTGGGACTGCAGAAAATGCAAAATACCAAATATCATTCTAAATGTAAAATATCTAAGTTTAAAATTTAAATTAACAGCATCTATTTACAATTTTAATTATATTATTGAAAATACTTCTACAGAAAAATTAAAGTAGGAAGCCCATTCTACTTTTTTTAAATGCTTTGGATGTTTCAATTCATTGTTAGATTTTGCGTGACTAACTATGGTTTAAAAATTTAACTTTCAGTAATCAAAATTTATATTACAATACTGAAATATCCTCATATCATAACTTAAAATTAACAGCAGACAAATTAATATGACACGATCTTAACTTTACCAAGTCTAGCTAATTTGAACAATGTATCTGTAGTGATTGGATTTTGAAGCGTTTGGGAAATAAACGTTCATAGATGGCGCTAGACAACTAGCGCGAGTGTAATTAAAAGAGTGAGGTCATTCGAGTGTTGGCTCTTGGAGAAGAAGGAGTTACTGAGCAGAGTAACTCGAACGAATCTGCAATAAATTTGTTGTTAAGTTTTCTATTTGCCTATTTATTCAAATCATTCACGAACCAGCCACGACAGTATCTAACCATCATACTTTACTCCATAATGTAATATTGTTTTTAATGCAGGATCCATACTATTATATCTACAGATACTATGAAAAAAACTTAATTTACAGATAGAAAATATAAATCCAAATCATGTCAAACAAGCTTATAAAACATTCCACTTAACTCAAAGTTATGACATGTATTTAAAAATTTATCAAATAAAAAAAAATCAAATTATATATCATTGAAAATCCTTTACCATATTTAATCTTAGGGCTTCCAGATTGTAGTTTATATAAATTAGTTATACATTATAATAAAAATAAAATATTAAAAGTGAGAATTATTATAAGCTTATATATAAATACTAATTCAATGTCTTAACATATTATAGAAAATACTAACACTGGTGATAATCTGGATAAGGTAGTGAATATATCAGAGGAAATTTTTCACCCTCTGATTGTAAACAAATGATCTAACCTGTGCTGTCTCTAATGTAAGGATAATTTCAAATGTTTTTTAAAAAAATCTGAAACCAGTTTTACAAAGAGTTTATGGAATTTCTGATATTTTTGAAATTGAGATTGATAAGCAGATTAAAAAATCTGTTAGCTGCATGGTTAATTAAAGAATCTACAAGTAATTCTTCTGAAACTTCAGCATAGAAAAGACATGAAAATAGTAAAGTTGTCTTTGCATTGATTATTGTAAGATTAATTATCTTCGTAAATCTGATGCAGAGTCTCTGCCTAAAATCAATACTTAATTAAACAAATTAAGTTATACTAAATAATCTGGATAAGGTAGTGAATATATCAGAGGAAATTTTTCACCCTCTGATTGTAAACAAATGATCTAACCTGTGCTGTCTCTAATGTAAGGATAATTTCAAATGTTTAAAAAAAAAAAATCTGAAACCAGTTTTACAAAGAGTTTATGGAATTTCTGATATTTTTGAAATTGTGATTGATAAGCAGATTAAAAAATCTGTTAGCTGCATGGTTAATTAAAGAATCTACAAGTAATTCTTCTGAAACTTCAGCATAGAAAAGACATGAAAATAGTAAAGTTGCCTTTGCATTGATTATTGTAAGATTAATTATCTTCGTAAATCTGATGCAGAGTCTCTGCCTAAAATCAATACTTAATTAAACAAATTAAGTTATACTAATTTTTTTCAACTTTGGATTCTGCATTAGTTATTGGAATATACTCTTATATGAACAAGATAAACCAAAATTGGCTTTTGTAAGTACTGAAGGTTTATTTGTTTTGTAAGTACTATCTTAGGCTTTAAAAATGTACCTGCAATATTCAACAGAATTATTCATAGAATTTGAAATATAAATTTTTCATGGCACTATTTTGATGAGATAGTGATTTTTTTTAATTCATTACAGAAACACTATGATTATTTAAAACAGATCTTCCAAATTTGTGAAAAAGAAAACATTAAGTTAAAATTTTCTAAATGTGCATATACTCAAGGCAAAATTAATTTTTTGAGGTATGAAGTCAAAGAGGAATGTATTTCTTTTGATAACCAGAATATTGGAAAAAATTATGACCTCCAAGGAATGTAAAATAACTTCAAGATTTCACTGATTCTGTAAATGTTAATAAGTTTATTGTTTCTTCTGCTAAATTTAAGAAGACCTCAAATACTACTCTTAACCTTTAAATACACTTCTTTAAAAAAGATCATGGCAATTGACTGAAAGAAGCCCTTGAACTATTGAAAAAAAGGTTAATAACTAAACCAATTATGTATCTCAAGAAGCCATTGGAATTCTTGAACAGCCTGAGAGTCATGAAAAATTATTTATCTTTGAAACATTCTTATCATTCGAGAACTCCACATCCTTATAAAAAATTATTGTATAAATGAGTTGAAATATTGAGCAATAGTAGATGCTCTTGATAAATTTTAATTTTATTATGGCATTTATATGGAAAAATTACATACTGTTTATGCTGCCATTGTTTGGCTAACAAAAATGTTAAAAATTATAAGGGAAAGATTATTTCATTGGTCTTTAAAACTAACAATACATGATTATGAAGTTAACAACCAGTGTTGAGATTGAAATGTTATTAAGTATCTCCGGATTCTGCACATTTTTTGGAGCTGGATGTGATAAAATATGATCAAAATTTAGACAAGATTAAATATAAAGATATTAATGATGTACATGTACTTAACAATTGATTTAAAAAGCTTTATCTTTTTATCCTTTTTCTCTTAGTAGAAATTTTTTTCAAAATGCTCATGACCAATTAGAACATCCAGATAACACACACACACTAAAATGACAAATCTAAATACTCCTAAGTATTATTGACCTTATGTTAATCAAGATATTGCACTTTTTGTCAAACATTGTGATGTTTTTCAATTAAATAATAATTTTTAAAAAAAACGGCAAAGACGATTTGGTCTTTTATCCCCCCTCCAGATCGTCCATTTGAACGTCTTTCTCTCGATACTGTTGCTGAATTTAATTATTATAATTAAATTAATTAACTGAAATTAATTAAATAATTAAACTGAACTAAAAAATTTCTTTATATAGTAACTGATTATCCAACTTGGTGTATTTGGGCTTTTCCTTCCAAAAATGAAAGTTTCGAAACTAGTACATTGAAACAGGTTTTAAAAATTCAAGTACCTTCCAAATTAATTATTGACAAAAAAATGTGCTTTTATCTCATCTGAATTCAAGCATCTACTCAGAAATTTCAGTATTAAGCAGCTACAAACTACTTCACATAACCACAAACTCATGTGAATGAGTAATCGGTCAGTACCAACGAAATCAAAAAGTAAGGTCAATTCTTCTAAAATTCTTCGGGTTAGACTTTTAGAACAAATAATCAATGAATATAACTTAATACCCCACTCTGTGACAAAATTCCCTTCTCTATATTTGTTATTTGGCATTTTACTTTATTCTACACCTTTAACTCAAAATCAATTCTCTTTTAGTAGAAAAGTATCAAAAGACAATATAATGATATAATAAAATCTGATGCTAGATTCATAGATTTTCCATTCAAACCTGACAATAATGTAATGTATGAGGAATTCAATTATACAAATCATAGAAAACAATGCACAGTTTTTTTTAGGTCCATATGAAGTAGAAACTAAACTTTCAGATATAAACTGTGAAATAAGTAAACCAATACATTGACAAATAAAGCTACTGTTATTGTTCATGTTTGAAAATTAAGGATTTATTATCTACAAGAAAAATTAAAATTGAGTTAGGGGGGAAAAGTGGAAAAACTTTTTTCATTTTCCCCTTTTACTAAAATCCCACATCCTGATATCTCCACATAAGAATTAATTTCTCCCCTCTTTTTTTCTTGATGATGATTTTTTGTGATAAATGCTGTTAAAACACAGCAATATTAGCATGAGTGTTGGCAGCAGTCTTATTGAGGCTTGAGATCAATCTTCTGATTAACTTCAATTTTTTATTTTTATCCCAGATTTTTTCCCCTCTTGAAAAAGAAAAACAAAATATCCTGGATGAGAATAGAAAGACAACAAGAATTACATTCCCCTGCTAGATATTGATGTCCTAATTTTAGAACATTTGAGTATCATGCATTAAAACAGCTATTTGACTACCAAGTAAGACAAAGATTTCTTTTTTTTAATTCTCATACATACACTAACAACTTATATTTTTAAGCGATTCATTTCAATATTAATTTTATTATAAGAGTACTTTGCACCACGTATATTATATGAAATTGTATTTATACTGATATTTTATTGTTGTATAAGTTCACTTTACTAGTCTCCCATTTTATTCTTAAATTGATAATTTTGGTTAATTAAATTTCCTAATATTTAAACACACTGTATGGTATCATATAGTACAGACAAAAAGAAAAATTAAGAGGAACTGCTACCTTGATTAGAATCTATAAAAGAAATTAATAGTAAAATTTAACGTATTGTTATCATTTCAATAAAATTATCACAATAATAAAAAAGAATTGTTAAATGATCTATTTCCAGTATCCTAACAAAACGTACAAAGAAAGAAAAGTTGAAAAAAAGTTTAAAAAAATCCATCAAATTCCAAGATAAAAGACCATTTGAAATTCAAAATAATATATCCTCAGAAAACTGTAGAACATAAAACACTAGATAGCATAAATTATTCTAGATTTAATATAAAATATCAAATAATATAGTATATAACTTTAAAGTGTTTATCAAACTATGTAAACAAAAAACAATGACATAGTGCATTAATGACAAACTAATGATTCATCACATACACAAATGCTGAAAATGTTATGTTTATAGCATCTAGAAATCAATTACCCCTCACTCCCAAAAAATGTGAAAGATTTCAGGTAAGTTTATTGATTATGTTTGTCAATAACATGAGGTTATATCTACAGTTTGCTAATGGCAAGCATTTGATACAGAATTACATAAAAACAATAAGGCAAAATGTTAATCATAAAAGCCATATATAAACCAATGAGATTGTATGCAAAGCAAACTAAATTCCAATCACTAGAAAAATTAAAAATTGATACTTAATAATAAATTCATCAGAATATGACAAAGGCTTGATAAATTTCTAAAAATAATTGTATTTTTACAGGCCATGGACTTTTCTTTGTATTACCAATTACATCAACGATAGTCAATAATATGTTTTAATAATGGATGCTTCATTAGAACAAATAACATTACAGCATTCCAATATTCATTTAAAATATGCCATCAGACTGTTAGGACTTGAAATTCTCAAAATTTATCCACAGGAATGAATCTAATGAATTTTGTTAGTCTCCTGAGCATACATAAAATAACATATTCATGAAAATTGAATTTAGTATTAAAAAATATTAAAAAAAAACTGAAAATGATTGGAAGAATTTAAAGTATTACTCTGAATTCTCAGCTTTAAAGCTCAAACTTCCATATTACTTGCTCTAATCTATTTCAAATTTTACATCTTCGTCTATGGTTTTTGAACTATCTCAGTTAAGGTATCAGATTTTAATTCTTAACAAGATTGATTTATAACACTTGTAAAGAAAAAAAAATTCTGAAAAAAATCTCCTTTTTCAATAGGTATGATTTGAAAATCTCTTCATTATGAAAAGGGGGCATCTACTATAATATCTCTCATGACTTAACAGAGAATTTGAAAGAGGACACTCAACTGTACAGAAATTTTTAAGTTTATTCATGATAAAAAAATATTTCGAACACCCTTTTTCTCATTATCTCTCACTATTTTATCTAATTTCAAATTCTAGTTAAAAATCGTTTCGGATAATGCAGCTGAAAAATGAGTATGCATTTATAACTCTCAACTCAGAATATTAAAACATAATTTATTTTATACATTAAAGTTCTCTTTAAAAAATTAGATAACTGAACCATTAAAACTAAAGAATACTGTCCAGATTTTTCACTAATCTTGGGCAAAGTGTTCCAAATAATAAAAAACTCAACAAACATTAAATAAAGATTACATTTTGGTTACCTTAATTGCAAATTTATTGTCTTTAAAAAACAACAGCTTAGCACTTGTACAGAATTCTTTAATTGAGTCACTGAATCTAATTAATCTGTGATATTCAAATTCAAGTAGTATATAACATTTAATCATCATAAAATATATTCTATAACAGAACAAAGATCCTGGTATTTTTTTTTTAATTCAGATATTTCTACTAAAATCTGAGATATGTAAAATTACAAGGAAAAGAAATACACAGCTTCTTTTAAAACAATAATGAGTACTTATACTTACGGAGTTCTATTTTTATCTTCATCCATACTTTAGCAAGGTGTACATTAGAGAAGTCTATAAATATACAAAAAAGAAAGTTTCCTAAGAATTCTTTTATTAATTAATATTCACATGTGACAGCATAATTTTACAGTAAAAATTATGAGTTTCTTTGCAATATCTACTTTTTGAAAAAAATGTTTTTAATACATTTTAAAATTTTAAGAAAGACAAGCAAAAATTATTTGCATAAAGAATGCATTTTAAGAGCTTCAATACTCTACTATAATCAAAAACCATGGCAAATAATACTGAATACCAGACTATGAATGATGATTTAATGCATTATTTAAAAACAAGAGAAAGAAACAAAATTAATTATGCATTTTGCTAGCACTTCAAATATCTTTTCCCAATTAGATTAAGTCATATTTCTCCATATTCTTCTTGCTACTATAAAAAAAACCATCATCCTTATTGATGGTAATATGCAGCATATTACCATTATAAGGATTTTTTTTTATAGATGGCAAGAAGTGGGAGTGGCAAAACAAGTGTATGTGGTATTCAAATTTTTTTCTCTCATGATCATCAGCAGTGGTTTAGAGACTGTAAACTGCATCCAAGCCAGAGTATTATTTGCTTACTCTCAACATTGTATTTGGCTTAAAAATGATATAAACATATTAACATACATAAAATTTGCAACTCACACATAATATCTTTCCTCCATAGCAGGACAGATTTCACAATTTTTTTCAATTCATTAGTTCAGTGAATTAAGATTGCAGTTTATAAATATCTAATAGAATTTCTTTAACTTATTATGTAAAAAAAATACAAGAACAACAAAATACTAACAATTAGCTTTTATTTGCATAGTTAAAAATTGGAATATTTTTGTTCCACACCTGACTTATATGAGGGATGTATAGGATTCATATAAGGGAGGAATGGGACATGGTTTGTGAAAATGAAAATTAATAAATATGGTATTCTAACATTTTCATTCAATGAATTATTGTTTTGAACATGCCAAACAAGAGCTGATTTCAAAATCTTCATTGATATTGCCACATGTTGAAAACTTTTTTTACATTAATTTCCATTGATTGCAATATGTTATTATTTAATATATTTTTTTGCTTCTGGATGCTTTTTCTTCCAAATTCAAGGCATTTATATATAAAAATATAAAATCAGTAATTATTTTTAATTTTGAGTGACAAAAGCTTTAATAAATAATTTTCATAATTAGCTTTATTGTTTTCATTGGTTATTATTTATTATATTGATTATTACTTTATTATATTTACAGTGGAATTTCTCTTAGCTGAAATTAAGTGGTAAACATGATTGTAGGTAGAAAATAATTTTTCGTGTGTGTGTGAAATTATACAGAATGATCTACAGCATGAATTCATACTTTATATGACACAATCATTAACAAAAATAAAAAACAAAACATGTTTAGATACACTGCTGCTCTTAAGTAACATTTTGAAAAAGAATGGAATTTTATTTTATGTTTTTTTTTCTTTTGATTAATGGAAATCAGATATTTTATTGTTTTATATAACATAATAATGTATAATAACATATATTTTAATACATTTAAAATAATGAATTAATTACTGCATTGTAAAACCCCCACAAATAATTTTATTAAACAAAAGTAAAATTAAACACAACAATTAAAAACTTTTAATCATTAACATATTTAGCTATTCAGATAATGTATTGAGATGTAATGGACTCATACCTCCCACTGCGCAATTTTCTTTTAAAATGCATATCACATCAAGCATGCTACATTTAAGCTTAATTTGAGTACTAATTTGTAAATACTATATCTTTGAGTTAATTATAAACTTAAAGTATTTTATAAATAATAAGACTTAAAAAAATATTGAAAAGAATACAAGAATTTGTATTTACTTCTAAGGCATAAAAAATCAGGTTTCCTATTTTAAACATATATAATATCATAGCTGATATAACAATTATGATCAAGCAATGAACTATTGCTACTTTATCTAATTGAAAAATTAGAAATAGATTCTAATATTTTATTTAGACATAAATGCAGTTGTCCCATTTCTCCCAACTCTCCCCTATTCTTCAATTCCTGAAATAAGATTTTAAAGATATTTCGATTTATTTTATATATCATCTAAGCTTTTAAATCTCAATAATAATTTATAATGAAATTTCAAGAAAATAAACAAATCCAAATAACCGGCTTCCAAACTAAACATGAAAAAAAACAGACAAGATAAGATAACATATCAGAGGGAAGATAAAATAATAAGATAGCAAAACTCCCCTTCAAATAATGTAATTGACTCGTAACTTAAACATCTGAGCATGTTTATTATAAATTGAATTTTAATTCAAAACCAAAATTTGAAAATCAGCTAATTTTTAAAGTCAATAAAGCACATTTTATAAATAAAATCATCACCTCTATTTAAAACATATTATTACTAAAACATAAAATAAAAAAAACACCAAATATACTAAAGTTTAGGTAATTTTCTTACTTGTTCCTCTTTCTTTGAAAGGCTAAAAATAGTTTGTCACAATTATAAAATGTGGACAATACAGATGACTTCCGGAGTCAGTAAATTTTCCAAAAAGTGGCCGAACTGAGAAAGGGAATATCACCGATCACCCTGCCTGAAACGAAACCGAAACTTTTGATTTCTGTGTAGATGCAGTGAATGATCTGTCAAAAATTTTCCGGTTTCTCTGTAATATTAGTGGTTGCTTTCGTTAAGCGTTTCCTTTCTGCGCATGCGTTTCAAAGAGGAGACCTTGGTTGTTGCGACAAATAGCAAGCAATAAAGGGCAGTTCTGAATTATTTTTTTTGGTGTATTTGGAAATCTTTCCGCGGATCGAAAATTGTATTTTGTATAAAAAGAAAACATATATTCTTAGAAATCATTGTATAAGTATTAATTACTATATTTTACATCCTCAAACATCGGAAAAAAGAAAAGTGAAAGGATGCAAAGTGAGGTACGTATTTTTTTTTTTTTTTATCAATTTCGAATTCTCCAAGCTGTAACGAATTTATAATATACTAGCCGCCTTTGGCGACCAGCCGGTTCGCCAATATTACCGCTCACTACAATTTTCAATTAAATATTTTAAGTAACTGCTCTCTTCTCAAACAAAACATTTTTAATCTTCCAATTTTGATAGTCATACCAAACTTATACTGTTGTTTAGATCATTTTGTTCAATTTACTATATATATTTTGCTAATTTGTTGTCATTTCCGGCAAAACTTCAACTTTAATTTTAAGTGGAAATGATGAAATTGCAATTAATATAAAGATATTTTTTAACAAAACCAAGCTTTTTATTTTATTTATCATCTTTATTGTTATTTATTATTATTATTATTGAATATGAGTATTGCAAACAGAATCGCTCGGTATTTAAGTCTTATGTTAACTACAAAATATTTTTTATAGTTTATGTAATATCTCAAACAATAATTGAACAAAAATTTCTGAGATTCAGTATAAAATTCAGTTTTTAGTTTTGCTTTCAAAAGGATTGAAATGAAATCAATAATAATATTTTGTTCCTGCTTATAAATATATTTCAAAAATTATGAAGTCTAAATTTAATGCAGTAAGGTATCATATTCTGATAAATATTCTGTACACACCAAATTTTAAATAAATGAATGAATGTTTCTATTTTCCACGATCAACTAAGACTTATTTATGAAGTTTCGAATGTTAAAAGTCTAGAAAAACTCAAAATTTTCATAATCTTAGGCCAATTATTCTTAGAAACCTGCGCGCTGATTGGCGTATTTTTTTTGAAACGATCGATGGAAAATCTAAAATTATCCTTTTTTTTTATTGAATAGTGATATTCAAATTTTCATAAATCAGTCACTTTAAGTGATTGATTTAGTTGAATGGAAATTAACTCTTTTTATTTAAAATATTAGTGTTTCAAGAGCATTTTGTTATTCGTGATTTCGACAGCAGAAGTTTTATGTAAAATCAAAAATTCGTTATTTATTAGAGCATTTATTGAATTACGTTACATAAAATATAATCATTTTTCTATTTAAACCATTTTAGTAAATCTGTTGTGTTCGTGCGTCAACAAAAATAGAATGCAGACAAACTTATTATGAAACTAAATCTTATTACATTATAGATAATATTATCAAATTTACATCAACTTATTTTCATTCAAAATTCTAGCATCGTTTTTAAACAACAAATTAAAAGTTCCAAAAATATCACTGTTGCCAATCTGAATTTCGCAACTATTTACAAAATAAAATTTATAATTATTAAAATAATCGTTTGCTACTTTTAAATAAAATATTTACGATTTATGTCGCAACAGATCTTTGTCTTACTAAAGGTTTACAAATTAGCTGTGTGGCCCTGATTTGAATGGATATCCTGTTCATATTAAACAAAACTTGCCTTAAAATAAAACTGATTTATTGGATTACTAATATAGAGAGTGTAAAAGATCATAAAAATAATTTTTCTTGAATTTATTTTTTAGAAAAAATAATATTTCATATTTGTTTCATTTCCTACAGACACTTGCAGAAAATTATATTTTTGCAGATTTCATTTCCAAAAAGATTTAATTTATTTTCAGTTAGAGCTTTAATCAATGTGATGGCAACACTTTGAAAAAAGCTGATTTTTTCCCATGAATGCGAAACGTGCTTAATCTTAATTTTTATTTTTTACGAAAAAAATTATTGAAAAACATAGTGAAAATATTTATTTAAAAATTCATTAAGAATAGAAATTTAATTTTAAGATTAAAACAATAGTATCATTTAAAAGATAAATTTTTGATCTTTAACTTCATGTAAAAATCTTTTTTGTGCGGTAATATTTTCGGAAGTTATAGCAGAAACACGTCAAAATTTCGCTTAATTTTTAAATAAATAAAATTCTAATTAAAAATTCGAAAAAATAACCCCCCAGGTGCACATTCCCACCCTCCAAGGTATACACGTGCCAAATTTGGTAGCTGTAGGTTGAATGGTCTGGCCTGTAGAGCGCCAACACACACACACACACACACACACACACACACACACATTGAGCTTTATTATAAGTATAGATATAGATAGATATAGATATAGATATATGTACCCATTGCTGTTCGGGATAAGTTATTTTTATGTTTTTACGTAATAAATTTTTAATTATTTAACACAAATATCTCATTAATTTTATTTAAAGTAAAGAGTTGAAATGTTACGAATTTTAATAATTATATTAATATTTTTGTATGTATATATATATATTGATAGTGTAATTACGAATAAACTACTGTAATCTAGACGTTGGATTATGATAATGCATATATCTAATTATGCATTATCTGTACATCTAATTTCGATGAATCTTTTAATTAAAACATTTACAATATCAAATTAAGAAGGTAATTTAAAATCAGCATATAACTGAAGACGAGATTAAGTGTTGGAAATTCAAAGAAAGTAGCTTTTCTAAAATATGGGATATTCTTAACTTTAGTTGTTCGATAAATTTTTAGGCTGATTTTCATCACCAGATGGCACTAATCGAAATTCAGTCAGAGTTATATTTTTATATATTGCAGTTTAGGGATGCTATGGTAAGAATAAAATTATGTTATACGCAAGTTCTCTGAAGATAATTCCTAACGTTTCTTCTACTCATAAGTAGTACGCAATTTCGAAAAACAATATTATACGAAATTTTTGATGTATTGATCAGTATTGGTTTTCGATACTTTAAAATATAATATAGTTTTAGGGTATGAAAAAAATATTAAATTTTGTTTAGCCTCTCTTGATATTTTTTACTATTCTTCTATTTCCTACTTACTTTATCTTACTTAGGAATCTGTACATTTAATTTCTTTTAATTGATAATATTTTTTTATAATTCGATTTTTATTAATTTTTTTTAAATTTTTTTTTAAATGAAACATGATTTAAAAAAAATTATTTTGTTAATCATAACTACATCTGAATGTGCATGCATTTATTTTTTTAAATATATATATATATATTAAACGTGTGTTATTAAAAGTATATATTTATTAAACTAAAATTTATCTTTTTTGAAAATTCAAAATCTTATTTTTGCATCTATTGAACTGATTTCTTCATGTTTAAATGTTTAGATATTTTTGTAAATCTTAAATCTTTAAACGAGTGATTTCTTATATAAAATTATTTCGTGTATCTCGGAAACGGCTCTAACGATTTGGATCAAATCAAGTTTCATATTTGGATAAGGTTTTGCTTTTTAAGTTTATCTTAGGTGTCTTTCCTGAAAAAACGCGATTTTACACACACACATAGTACATACACAACATTTTTTATAACTAACTTTCATGGTATGAATTAATATATTTACCAGTAGTATACAGATTATTAGCCTTTTTTTTTTTATCTGGTATTATGCTAACAATGTCTTATAGCGTCATCTCGTAAATTTTTGTGGTACTTGCATTGTTGCCATAGGATGATAACCTACCGGTACCTCAAAATTTTGTGAGATGACGCTATATGACATTGTTCGAATATGAATACATTTGGCTCGCATCCAATAGCAAAATGCAATTATTATGTTAACCACTTCGAATGACATATTCAACTAAGTGATTTTTTTTTTATTTAAATGACCAGGTCCTATGTCGGTAAGATTGAAAAATATTCATATGTAATTAGTATGCGATTTAGAACCAAATATTTTCTCCAAAAAAACAAAATTTTTAGATTCCACAAAAAAAGAAAAAAAAATGCCGAGCTAAGCTTTATTTTTTTTTGGTACTGATTAATATATGTACTAATAATATGCAGATTTCTAATAGTAAAATTTACAATTTTTTAAAAAGAAAATGTCACAAAAATAAGCTTAATACACGATTCTACAAGAATTCAAAGTAAAATTTTTATTTATCCAAGAAAATATCTCAAAAGTTTAACGATTGTATAAAATCGTTTGCTTGCATTGCCATTTTAATTTTCAACGGCAAAATAATTATGTTAAAATATTTATAAAAGCCTTTGTTCAACTTTTTAGCTCCAACTAATAATTGAAACGTACTGGCGTGGGGAAAAAAGCAAGATTTGCTGAAACCATGGTGACGGAATAGGGGAAAGTATGGAGAGTGGGAAAATCGTATGACCTTGAAGCGCCTATTTTATTTACTCAGATTATAGCTGAGGAGAAACAGGTTTAGTTTCAATAAGAAAATTATTGCAAGTTTAATAATTTTAGTTCAAATTTTAGGTGAGATGATAGAAAATTAGAAAGATATATTTTATGATGAATAGAATGGTGAAAGGCTTCTTAAATAATATGAGTTGCATATTTCTCAGCATTTGAAGTTTCAAAATATTTTGCTGAGAAAACTATTAAGAGCAAATTACAAAAATATTTAAATATTGGAATTTTTTGATGCCATTAATTCCAAGTAACCAGCTGGGCGCTAAAAGTAATTAGTGTGCAATAAAATTCCTATTAAAGGATTAAGAGGAGTGTTCGTACTATCGTAAGTTAGTCAAAGAACAGTTTAAGTATATATTTAGAAACAGCTGTGATAACAAAAAGAAAGACTGTTTGAGCTTACATTTTATGTATTTAAAATTCTTTTTCATCCTTTTTCAGAATTTTATAGACTTATAAAGTTAAATTTCTCTTACTTAAATCTTTAAATATTTTATTGATAATTTATTGCAAAGTGACTCACTATGAGTTGTAACTTGTTTACAGGAAATAAGCGATTTTTTTCAGTAATAACTTTTACCATTTATGAGGCATTTTATAGAACGAGTTGTTGCCAAAATTTAATGAATAAAAAAATTGAAGAGTTTAACTTTACAAATCTGTAAGTGTGATATTTTTTTATCAATAATGAAAACTATTGATAAAAAAATATGCTACAAGCAAAATAAAAATTTTCTAACTCTTAAATAAATGTTTTTACTTAAAGTTTATTGTTTATTTTTATAGTTTTTAGATAAAATAAAACAGAGTGCAAGGTCAAAGATAGATAATATCACAAAGTTTGCAACCTTGATATGTAATGTTGCCACAAAAAAAGAACAAAATTTATGTGCAGTCTCTCTTTCTCTCTCTCTATATATATAATACATTAACGTGCGTGACACAGAAATCGGTCTTATTTCTTATTTTCGATAGGCAATAATTTCAAAACGTTTCAAACTGCTTTTTCGAACGCTTTTGCAACTGCATTTAATTGAAGGCCTCCCTTACTTGGAGCTGTAAAAAAATTATTAGAAATACTCAGAAAAGGTTCGCTTTATCTCTAAATCTTCCATTCCATTAGAGTAAAGAAATGCAAATGAATCAAATAGAAAATTGATGACTGTTATAAATTAGGCTTAAAAATCACCAGACAAGTGGTAATTGCCATGACTTGTATCGTTAAAGCATGCAATCGCTTATTTTATACGATATGATCTGTTTCATGAAATAATTTGAAATTATTTTATGAAATAATTGATGAATTCTATGAAATAATAATGATCAATTATTTCATGTAATAACTAAGAACTCTCTGAAGTAAATAAATAATATATTTTAGGGGTAACATATATAATATTATTGATTTAACCAAGGTAATTTGTGATAAATTTATTCTATTTAAATTATATTTTTTAGTCTTAATAAATAATGTGAAATTTTACTAAATGTATTCTCTATTAATAGCTTAACAGTAAGGAAAGTTAGTATTCTCGGTGAACAAGCTGATTGTCAAAGGAGACTAGTATTTACATATATTACATCTCTCCCTACAGTTACAAATTCAGTTTTTTGGAGGCAGCATTTTTCATCCATTCCTTGTCTTATAAAACCTGTTAAACGATTTTAATGCACAAGTTATTGGAAATAGCGGTAATGGCTGCATCGGAGATTTATCTTGGAATAGGCTTGGAGATCTTAGCATCTCATTTGGATGTAAAACAGGTGATGAATCTTTTAAAAGATCTCGCAGTGGTCTCAATGTAACATCTTGGTCTTGATGTAACTGTCTAGAAGATAAAACGGTTTTGCCAAATGTTACCCGTAAGAAATTCCGCTAAATAAGATCGTGGAGCAGTGTTTTTTTTCTCTATCCTCTCATAGGACCCTTGTTCTGTGTTCCAAACTGCCAAATTCAAGTTCTTGAATGTCTCTAACTATGTGATATTTGTCATAGAGTTTCTTTTAATATGCTTTGTATTTCGTATTTCAACTCTTTTCTTCGTAAAATTTTTGCTTTTTTTTTTTTTTTTTTTTTTTTTTTTTTTTTTTTTTGCATAGGTAGGTTGTTTTTTAGGTTATATTCCATCAAGAATTCAACAGGACTGAATTCATTTTTTAAAGCCGTTGTTCTCAAAGCCAGCATCATTAGATAAGAATTATCATCTACTTATTTTATACGATGATTTAAAATTTTTTTTAACCATGGTGTCGAATATAGGAACCATTTCCCTAACGAAATATTTCTGCACTCATCGTGAGCACACACTCTGTGCTCCTGTTTGGAAAAAATAGAAGATTCTACTCAAGAAAAATCAGGAAACAGTTTTCTTGACTAGTCATCTATTTATTCACATCGAGCCACACCTTATTATACAATTTCCGATAAGTAATTCTATATTGCAGTTACGAATATTTCTTCAAGATAATAAAAATTATTTTCTTCATAAATGCTAATTTCACAAGAAACTCGCTGGGTTTCAGCGTGATCGTTGGAATAAATTTGCTCTGCTTTTCCTTGCGAGCTACTGATCGCTCACACTCACGTGAACGTCTACTTTTCTTGATTGCCAAGCAAACAAGAAATCGTTTCTGCATTAACTTTCAAGGCAACAAGAATGCGCTGCCATCTGGGGTTAGAAAGGGAAACTAATCCCGACACATGGACTCAATGAATCAATTACTCTGAGAATAATTGGGACTCATTGTTACACGTAAAACCATACTTTTTCAAAAATTGTCTGTATAGCTATTTGGTTATAATGAAGCTTTATAAACCAGATAACAACTACAGGCGGGAGTAATCACT
Source organism: Argiope aurantia (assembly GCA_026543865.1). Classification (NCBI taxonomy): domain Eukaryota; kingdom Metazoa; phylum Arthropoda; class Arachnida; order Araneae; family Araneidae; genus Argiope; species Argiope aurantia. The sequence goes on from JAPMOR010066373.1 coordinate 53,186, forward strand.
TTTGTCTAATGGTCATGTTACTCGGCTACGAACCATAAGGTTACGAGTTCGATCCTCGCTATCTCCAGTAGCTACAGTCTGTAATCTCTTGTCTGAGAAGTTGTTGAATATTGAGATTTGCAACCACTTCGAACCATTTCTAGGATTCCGTGTCTAGAGATATAGATTTCCTGCGATTGATGACGTTTGAGGTCTCTGATTTTCAAGCAGAGTCACTTCAAAGAATCTTGATCTGCGACTGAGACATACCATTTGCATTTTAATTTCAGCAAATTTATGTCTACTTTCTGTCACGGGCATTTTAGAAAAAATTCGGATTTGATCATCGGTTCTGATGCATTTTATAATTTCCACACCGTCTGCATTGCATTTCTGTTTTAGAATAATTTTCTCTGAATTTACTGAATTGAGACTTATTACTTCAAACTGTATTTTGAAATGAAATGGTACAGAAATCAGTAAGCGGGCTTCGCCATTTTTAAAATAACCTTTCTAAAAATTCTTACTCCTTTTCCGTGCTTCAAGATTCGTGTTTATGGGAAATTATTTTTGGTTAAATTTTTTCATAGTTATCACCATGTTTTTTGTTTGTTGTTGTTTTGGGGTTTTTTGTTATTTTCTTGTATACATATTATAGAGAAAGTATAGAAATTGTCAAAAAATTCGAACTCGACATTTCGACGATTTAAACCCCCCTGAATTCGAAAGACACATTTTCTTAAAATGTCTGACCATCTGTCTGTAACAAAAATAACTCAGAAACGCTTTGGGCTAGACGGTTGAAATTTGGTATGTGGTCTTTACACCAAATTTGCAGATTTGCAATTTTGTGTAAAATCTGTTCCGAGGAAGTCCGTCTGTCCGGCTAATATAAGTTAACATGATAATTACAAGGCGAAGAGAGCTACGTAGATAATATTCAGTACATAGATTTACCACCTATAGTATAGAATCTGTCAGATTTTGAACCAAATGTAACTACGAATTGATTGTCTTTGGGTCAAAATTTCAGAAACATGTAAACGCGATAATTCAAAAACATTGTGACTTAAATAATGCAGAATTTGACATTTTTTTTTTTTTTTGGCGTGAAAAGATTGATTACTTATTATAGAATAACTCCGACATTTTTCGCTCTGTTTTTTCTGATGCATGGTTGTGCGGGTTTTTTTTTTTTTTTTTTCCTCATTTTATTTGTCACAGTTTTCCAGATTTTGGTAAGTTGACCTTTTTTTTTTTTCTTCTTTGTGTAAATATCCATCATTTTAAGAAAACTAATATAGATAATTTCTGTGGAATTTCTTTGTAAATCATTAATTTTTTTACTGAAAAAATGATTAATCTAAACGAGGCTTAAGGAAATCTTCTATTTTATTATCAGCTACATTTAATATCTGATTTTAAGAAGTAAATGTGTCTAATATCTGATTAGTAATTTCAGTTTAGTTAATAATTAATCAAATTGAAAATAATTCAGTGATTAAATTTTTAATATATTATGCTAGAAATCATTTGTTTATCGAATCTTCTGCAGCGGGGCTTAAAGGAAAAAAAATTAATAATTCTAATCAATATCTCTATTACTTTATTTTCAATATTTCTAATTTGAAAAGTATGAAATAATGGCTTCTTTTGTAAATTATTACTTTGTTAATTTTATTTAATTATTAATGAATGCGTTTGCAATGTCGGTACATTAATGGAATTTTATAGCAACATTCTAAATCATATATATACATGTAGAATGGCTTTGTTGTTAATTGATCATGTTAATACTGTCATCACATTTTTTGAAAATCTTTATTTCGACCTTATGATTTCTTTTATCTGTGCTTTAAATACAATACTCAGTTATAAGGAATTTTTCCAATTTTTTTAAGGGAGGTTGCAGAATGAATAATTAAGTCTTTTAAATATTATTTAATTGATACTAAAATGAAGTGGTCTAATAATGAGACATACCAGTTTGTTTCATTGCTACGAGAACATGAATACTTGTGGAAATTGGATTCCATTGAATATAAAAATAAAGCGATGAAAGATAAAATTCTTAAAGCTTTTGCGATTGAAATACAGTTTTTTATGATGGCACCGAAAGCTGTCTGACCTCAGAGGCATCTGAAATGGCAGCAGAAAACGTGTAATAACCAAACATGAAAGAGTTTGGTTTGATGTATTATTTTTTTGTATATCGTTACTGAAAAAAGATTAATAGTAAATAATTTAGTAAGTATACACTTTTTGATATACTTATTACATCATTTATTTGTATCTGTAAACAAAACCAAATAAACTGGATTTATGTATTTTTATTTAACAACTTGTTCCGTATTTATAAACCTGTAATTTTTTAATGGATTTTTAATAATTTTTAATTGAGTAATTACATTTTGGTTCTGTCCTTTTGGTTTTATATAATAAGGAAATTGTGAAAAATAAAAAAAAAGTTAAAAGTTTAGAAAAGTAAAAAAAGTTTGTTGGTGTAAATTGTTTTTAATAAAATTAATACTTCTAATATTTTTAGGAGCCACAGGAAACGACAGACTCGATGTCAGAGAGTCAAGATGTTCTTAACACCGAGTCTATTATAGTCGCCTCCACACCGCAGATGCCCAGGGGCGATTGCAAAATGGGTGGTAGGAAAAGAAAGAATGCTGAGCTGTTAGCAGCAACTGACAGTTTGGATGCTGGCAAGGGATTTTCCGAAGAAAAATTAGATGCATTTGGAAGATTCATTGCCCTCAGCTTAAAAAACCTTAAGCGAGAATTGGCTTGCCTAGCTATAATGGAGCTGCAAACGGTTATCAACAAATATAAATTGCAAAATTTGCAGCTTAAACCAGTCGTAGAACTCCAGAGTGGTGAAGGCAGTTTGTCATTTTGATGAGAACCACCAAAATGCAAAAATAAAATTTTAAAAGAAAAAAAAATTGTTTTATGTATATGTGATTTTTGTCTGTTTAATTCAAATAACCAAAACTTACAACAAATTTTCATGAATTTCATTTAACTACGCATGATACATTAATGAATTTTTGTATGCTGCCATGCAACAGAAAATTCATTATTAAAATATATTTTGAGGTTATTCCTATAAAGTTTTGAAAATTTAGTTGCTTTACGATTGCGATCAAAAACATCCTGAATATTTTATAATTCAGTTATCTCTGATCTCCATCAACCAGAAATAATCTCGCCACTTTCCTTATTTTCGTCGTCCACAGACCCCTGTGAAAAATAAAAATGTGTTGAAATACTGCACAGCCAGTTGTGCAAAGCACAAGCAGCGTTAATGATTTTATCAGTTGTTTGCAACTGACATTCAATATTTATAGTCAAAATTCTAAAACGATTGACTAAAATGCCAAAAGTATTTTCAGCCACTCGTCTTGCCCGACTCAGCCTATAATTGAAAACTTTTTCATAATTGGCCAATGGATGAAGGTTATAGGTCTTCAAGGGGAAAGCATTGTCTCCAACAATGCATCCTTCAGGCCCAAACAGAGATTGTTGTTCCAATTCTCTATACAAGGTGTTCATAAAAGAACTCCGGAGTTCTGACACAATTTTTTTTAATTCTGTCATAAAATTAGGTTAATATATATACAGGGTGTTTCAGTGAACCGTTTCAGAACTTCTAAGAGGGGTAGAGTATATCCTGACAACTCGAAATCATAGAGCAATATGGAGTCGGAAATGTTTTCCTGAAGCGGTATTGTACAAAGAAGCACCATTAAGAAAAGAGACCGTAAATGAGAAATCGTTTTAATAATACATGAATAGAAGCAAAAGGTACATGGATTAAAGTAAGCGTTCGAAGTTTCTTCCATGGGCTACAATGCACGCCTCACATCTCCGACTCATGGACATCCGAACATTCAGGAATACTCCAGGCATATCTCGAATCTATCCGGCAGCTACTGCGATTCTTGCAACGAATTCCTCAGCAGTGTCAAGAGGGGTGTCATAAACTAGCGATTTCATATGACCCCAGAAATAAAAAATCAAGACATGACCGAGCAGGCCAACGCACGAAACCCCCACGTCCTATCCACCATTGACCAAATGTAACATCCAGGTAGTTACGAACATCTCCGCTATAATGGGTAGGGGCTCCATCGTGTTGGAACCACATTGTCTGTTGCGTCGATGCAGAAATCTGTTCATCTCTCAAAAGTTGTGGCAATACTTGCTGCAGAAAGAGCAAGTACGTGGTCCGGTTAGACGACCCCGGTAACAGGTAAGGTCCGATGAGGTGATCTCCCACAACACCGGCCCATACATTGACCGAAAATGAATTCTATGCTGCACGACGTCGTATTGTATGCGGGTTCTCGACCGCCCAAATATGGTCATTATGAGTGTTGAAAATTCCTTCCCTTGTGAAGGATGCCTCATCGGAAAACAATACTTCAGCAGGAAAAAGGGGATTTGTAGCACATTTTCCCAGGTACCACTGTGCGAAAGCAATACGAGGTAATCATAATCCTCAGGTTTCTGTGTCTGGACACGCTGCACGTGAAACGGATACGTGTCTTCTGCTCGGAGAATTCTCCAGACGCTGCAATGGGATACCTCGACTGCGTTTGCTACACTTCGTGTACCCGTTCTTGGATTCCCCTGTACATGCTGCAGCACATTCTGTTCGGCGTCTGCAGTCCATGTTGTTCTTACCTTGTCCCTGTGAGCTCTTTCTAATGAACTGTCTCAGCTAACCTCTGGTGCAGTTTTGAAAAGAAATTATGACTGGGAATACGCCTCGTCAGATATCGCTGTACAAACGCTGTGCGGCTGGCCCACTACAATTTGCAGCCCCGTACGCCAAATGCATATCGGCTAACTCTGCGATCGTGTAATCATCCATCCTACTAACTTGGCGTTCTTGTGCGAAATGAAGATTCCCTGCACGAAAGCTCGGACTTTTCGCACAACGCCATCTACCGCGTCAGGAAAGCATTTCTGACTGCCCATGGGTATATGATTTTGGTTCGTCAGGATGTACCCTGCCCCTCTTAGAAGTTCAGAAACGGTTCACTGAAACACCTTGTATATGTACTTAAAGGTTAATTTATCAAGATTTTGACCATATAGTAGATTTTAATATGTGCCCCATTTGTGGCACGGCATACATCCAAACGGTATTCAACTTCTTCCCATATCTTGTTAGCATATCTGGGAGTGATGTTTGCCCCACAAGTGATTATCCTTTGCCTGAGATGATTAACATCCTTAATTTTCTATCAGCGTAAACAAGATTATTGACATGCCACTTTCAAAAATCCAATGGAGTCTGATTCGGGCTTCTTGTAGGCCAATAGGGCCTGCCCTTCCAATCCACTTGTTGCTGAATCGAGTATTCAATGCTTCCCTTACATGCAAACTGAACTGAAGTGGTGCTCCATATTATTGAAAGTAGATAGGACTCTTCTCCGCCTCAGTATCAACCAAACGGGTGAAAGCATACTCCTCTAACATTTCATAGTAGGCATCATCATTTATGGAATTTTCTACAAAAATGAAGGGGCCTATAACTTGGATAGGTCCCTTCTTCTCCGCCACATAGCGGTGGAGTTATACATTAAACATTTAATTTCGCACCAAACATTTAATTTCGATTAGTTACGTTGATATCCACAAACTCATGAGTTTCTACAATTGTGTAGGTTCACAGTACCGCTTACATAAAAAGTGGCCTCATCAGTAAAAATCACATTTTTCAAAAAATCGTTATTAGTACCTATCATGTTTAGCGTAATAACAGCAAACTCTAATCTCTTGTTTTACTCCTTTGGTTTGATTTCGTGTACAAGTTGTATTGCGGTGTTAATCAAAGTCTTTTGTGAACCACCTTATGGACAGTTGATTTGGGTAACTTTACTTCAAGGTCAATGACCTACGACGTTACATAATGTTTAAAAAACAAACTGTCACTGGTGTGAATAAAATTTGATGAGCTATTGATTACTTTAAAATTAACTGATCTGACTAAACTCAAACTTTAACTTGATATGAGTATTTAAAACCCCGCAGTTCTTTTATAGACAGAATTTGTAGAATTTTTGTTATAGTAATAATTATATTTACATTATTCTTTAAAGGAAAAAATTCTTTTCAAAGTGCACAATTTTAGGTAATTTCAGGTTCTTGAAACTAACATTCAAGAATCTCACTTCACAGAACTCTATTTCTATTTATAAATATTAAATCGTTTTTTTTTCTAAATTGAGCTTGAATTTAATTAGGTCTAGAATTACAAAGTTAGTGAAAGAGTTTTAAAATTCTAAATTTCCAAATTTATCTTAAATAAAAAAAATTGCACTCTATTCAACAAAATCAATTACTAAAGCTGAATGATTTATGAAAATTTTAATATCAATACTCAATACAAACGGGCGATTTTAGATTACTTCACCGACCGTCTTAAAGAAGCCAATCATCTTCCAGGTTTCTCAAAAGTGATTGGTCTAGATTATGAAAATGTTGATTGTTCTAAAATTGTAATATTCATAACTTAATAAATCGGCCAGATTCTATGGCAGAAACGTTTATTTATTTATTTAAAAGTGGAAATCTCGGGAATATTTTGCAGAATATGATTCCTTAGTCCCAAAGGACTGTCTAAAATTTTAAGTTTCATAATTTTTTGTAGTATATTTATAGATCATAAAAAAATAATACATTATTACTGATACCATTTGAACCTTTTTGAAAATAAAACTAAAAACTGAATTTGACGATGAATCCGTGAAATTTTTGTTGAATAATTCTTTGAAATATTATAAATTATGAAAATTAGTCTGTAATGTATATAAGACTTCAATGTCGAACAACTCTGTTTTGAGTTTGCATATTTTTTTTAAAGTTATACTTGATTTCAGTAAAAAATGTTTTTACATTAATTGCAGTTTCATACCTTCCACATTACTTTAAAACTGAATTTTACGAGTTCTGATAAAAAAATTAGAGAAAAATGTGTAGTACAATGATCACAACGGCTTAAGGCCTACATAAAAGTATAAGTGAATTATATGACTATCAAAATTTGAAACTTAAAATATTTTGTGGAGAAACCTATTTTGAGACCAAGTTTTAATTTATTTATTGAGCATTTTAACGAGCATTAATACTGGACGACCGGCTGGTCGCTAAAGGCGGCTAGTTTTTAATAAACCATTTAATTTTATATTTATTTGCCAAAAAGATATTTTTTAGTTGTAAGAATGTTCTCACTATTATGATCCAGGTTACAAATTCCAAAATTCCTCAAATATAATATCATAATTGCAGCCGCAACTTTTACCTCTCTTAAATCTTTTACTATAGTTTTTTTTTTCATCCAAAAAGTCTGTAAAAATGTTAAATTTGTTACAAATGTAGATATTATATAAATCTCCGTAACCTTCGCCATTTAACTTACTACTGAGTCTACATGGAAACAAAGTTTTTAAATTATAAATATAAATGTATTCTAAATCTAATCTTCTGTTTAAGTCAACAATATTATCTTCCAAAATATAAATATTGATATTATAAAAATTATGACATTGAAAGTGCAGTAGTTCATAGTCATAAGACTTATTTTTTATAAAGTTTTTAATAGCAGACCCAGGTTATTTACTCTATTATTAAGTTCTGTACTGGTTTGTCCTTATATTTCAAATCACATTCTTTATACTGCATTAAATAAATAAGATTTTTGTTTTTACAAAACATTTCTAAATTTGATTTTTTCATTTGTTCTTTGTCATCTAGTGGACAAGTTTTACTTTTTTTTTTACAGCAGACTCGATATTTTTGTTGTTGTTCTTTTTATAATTTTTTGAACAAATAGTTGTGCATGTAACTTTTTATCCGAGAATGCCTCAAGTAAAAGCTATCTACAGAGCACTTTGGTTTTAATTTAGTTATATTAACGTCCCGTTTTAAGCAACACTAAGTCTATTTTGGAACGGATCTCGTAATTTTGAATCGAGTCAGATGACGAAGAAGGCACTCCTATCTCCAAACTTCCACACCCCACCAGCGGAAGGATATTTGGCCTCGACGGATTTAACGTGCACCAGACCCGCTTACACGATGGTTCTTCGTTGAAATCGGGCCTTGAACCTGAAACCCTCGGGTTCTGAAACCGAGATCTTACCACCGCTACCCCATGCTCCTTGGTAAAGAGCGTGACGGGTCATGAGCTATGAGAAATTCTTTTATAGACCCTTGTATAGTTTTATTTGCTACGTGAAAGAAAAAATCTTCTTAATCTCTACTACCCAGAATCCTTGTTCTAATCCAAAAAAGAAATTCTAACATTATTTTTAAACTTTGCAATAATGGAAAAGCGCGAATGCAGCTTAATTCTGGCAAAGAAACTATCAACCAAAAAAAAGAAAAAAAGAATTCATTATGAAATTAAATTAAAAGTAAGTATTTCCTGAATCAAAACGAATAAAAGATACATTGTATTTTAGAGCGCTTATGCTGCTAGATCTAAAACATAAATGAACTTAACCAAATTAGAAATAAATATTAAATTTAAATGAAAAAATGGAACAGAAATGAAAGATGCGATGAACTCGTCCTGGAGACTTTATCAAGTGTCGCCCTCAGATAGGAATTCAAACCATGGATTTTTTCTGTGGGGGGTCTGTCTTTCGTTCAAGTATTGACCCCTCGTGATGTGAAAATCCCAAGAAATTGAGGTTTTGGAGATAAGAATATCATAAAATCAAAGACAATAAATAACACAATAATAAGCAAAGTATATTTCAAATGAAAAAGTAAAGATGGGAGCAAATTATGAGCTTTCCGCAGCTTGAAAAAATGGTTCGTCCAGAAGTGAAAAATGTATTCTCCGGTATTCTGTCTGTCTGTAACGCAGATTACTTAAAAACGCTTTGATCTAGACAGATGATATTTGGTTCCTGGTCTTTATGTAAATTTTGTAGATATCTATCAAGTTTTAAACGAAATCAGTTGAATTCTGTCTCTCTGGCTGTTCGAGTATAATTGAGTTCGATAGCTACAAAATGTAAAGAGCTAGATAAATTCAATTTGGCACATAAGTTTAGCATCTAAAATATAGATATTTTTATATATAATAGCATTTAATTATACTTTTTATAACATTTTGAACCAAATTCTTCACATCATTGTCCTTCTGGTCGATCTGTACTTCCGTATGCATTTAAACGCAATAATTCAATAATATTGCAGTGACATAAATCAATGAAATTCGATAGTTATCTGATGATTAAAAATTTTTAAATCAAATTTCAGTGTCAATTGACTGACAAAAAAGGCGTCTAAAATGCATATTTTTGCTGTATATGCAGTAAAAATGTTAGATTAAGCCAAAGTTCTAAATTTCGTAATTGTCATTCACCAATGCCATGTAAGGTATTCGCGGCCTTATCCAAGGTACCCAATTTTATGTAGATGACGGGAGATAAGATCATTATCGGAAAGTATACGAGAAATTTTCTTGTAGACCCCTCCTGGCGTTCTAAAGATAGCATATCAAAAAAAAAAAATCTCATTATTTCTATATTTTCACTTCTTTAATTCATTTCATAATTTATCATTATTATATTTTGTAATCAGATTTCATACAATTCATTACCAAATGACGTCTCTTTCATGGTATTGTAGTGAAAGCTTATAAGCCAGTTAACAGCTACACAGTATACGAGAAATTTTCTTGTAGACCCCTCCTGGCGTTCTAAAGATAGCATATCAAAAAAAAAAATCTCATTATTTCTATATTTTCATTTCTTTAATTCATTTCATAATTTATCATTATTATATTTTGTAATCAGATTTCATACAATTCATTACCAAATGACGTCTCTTTGATGGTATTGTAGTGAAAGCTTATAAGCCAGTTAACAGCTACACTACACGAACAATTGCTTTTGTATCGTGGTCATGTTACTGGACTGCCAACCACAACGTCCCATGTTTTATTCTCACTCATATCCATCCTCCACATTGGTGACCGCAGACGATTAACCTTCAACCTCCGTAAAGTTGTTGTGGCGCCATCTACCCGCAACTAAAGTCGTCAGATTCACTTGACGTAGCAACACAAAATTGTCAGACTCACTTGATGCAGCAACAGCATCAGCAACCACTCACACACAAGCTCACCATAACGCTTGGCGCTATTCAACTGGTTACGAGCCCATTAGACAACAGCTAAATACATCTCCACTCAACACCAATATCGTTCCACCTCCAACTCACTGGAGGGAGAGTCTGTAGTGAAAGCTTGTAAGCCAGTTAACAGCTACGCTACACGGTCAATTG
>JAPMOR010066373.1:63494-108193 GCA_026543865.1 Argiope aurantia
TATGAGGATTTAATCTTTATAAATTATCTTATATAATTATAAATTATAAATTATCTTTTTAATGATACCAATGCTTTAATCTACAAATTATGTTTCGATTTTTAACGTGTTTTAAAGAAACATTTTAACCATATTTTTCAACAATGTACTTCGCACAAAATAAAAATAAAATTTAGTCTGCATGAGCACGTCAATGGGAAAAAAATTAGCTTTCATCAACCTGTTGTCATCACATTGACAGAAGTTCAAATTAAAAACATAAATCAACTATTATTGTAAATTAAATATATAAAAGTGTAAATTTCAGCTAGTGTCTGTATGAAGCGAACAAATTTGAAATATATTTTCTAAAAAGTAAATGGAGGAAAAGATTTCTATGACCTTTTACAATATCTATAGTATTAATTAAATCAAACAATTAAATTTAAGGCAAACATGGTGTAATATATCTATTGGATAATCACTGTAATCAGTGCCCATCAGTTAATTTTAATCAGGGGCACGCATCTACTAACAAAATGGTCTAAATGAACTAAACAATTACATTTTATGTTACTTGAGTCAATAAATGCTCCGATGAATTAAGAATTTTAAATTTTTACATAGGTTCTTTACATTACCCTTTTTAATCCTTTTACATGTTTACCCTTTTACATTAACCTTTGAATCTTATTTAACAAATTTTTTTGAGACATCAATATTTTAACATTTAGCACTTCGATCTCTCCACTCAGGAACCATCAAGGCAGTGCATCATTTTGGCATTTTAGTTAATTATTTTATGAAATTTTGATTGGTAAAAATACTTAAGAGTGGTAAAAATATATAGATTAATTTTCTGGAAAAATTCATATATATTTATTTTTCGGAGCAATGAACAAGTTCTCTTATTCGGCAAATATTTATGCATCTAATTACTTTTCGGAGCGCTAAGGGTTAAATAAAAACCTTTGAACTTCAATCAACTAAATCATTCATTAAAACTAAATAATTTATGAAATTTGAATATCACTCTTTTATAAAAATTGGCGATTTTAGAACACTTCATAGTCCGTTTCAAAGAAGATACGCCAATCTTTTACCAGAATTTCTCAACAGTGATTGGCTTATGATTATGAAAATATTGATTGTTCTAATATTGATATGTAAAAACTGACAGATTTGATCGCAGAAGATAGAAAATATATTTATTGAACTTGAGTTAAGAGTTGAAGTGTCCGGAGTATTTCGCAGAATATGACTCCTTAGGACAAAAAGACTGTGTAAAATTTAAACTTCATAATTTTTTCATAAGAACATTTATTGACTGAATTCAAATAAAATATTTTCATTTACATCCTTTAAATGTTTTGAAAGTAAAAATAAAAATTGAATTTTACGATGAATTAGAGAAATTTTTGTTGTTTAATTCTTTAAGGTATTGTATAAATTACAAAAAAAATTTCTGCATTGCATATACAACTTCAATGCTGAGCGACTCTACATTAAATTTTCACATTCATAAAAAGATGTGCTTGGTTTCAGTAAAAAATGTTTTTATATTAATTGCAGTTTAATATTTCCACTCTAATATAATGTGCAAATTTTATGAACTCTGACAGAAATTAGTAAGTAATACAATGAACAGAACTGTTTAAGGCCTACATAATAGTATGATTGAATTATATAACTATCAAAATCTGAAACTTTGATAGCTAAATATTTTGCAGAAAAAGCTAATAAGACATCAAGTTACATAAAATAAATTTGAAAATTTCAGAGATCTTTTATACTGACGAACTGCTGGTCACTAAAGGCGGCTAGTTTCTTAATAAAGATATTGCTAAGTGAACTATTGTAATATATACATATACATACATTTTTTCCCTTTTATGAGTATAGATAATAGCGATTTTCACGAAAATTTATTCAGAAATATGAGATTGTTTAAATATTAGTAAATAAAACAGTTATAAATTCTCTTATATCTTACTTCTTTTTAAATGCATTTAATTCCGCTATTTATTTTTCTGATAAAAATAGTCTTACTTTTCTATTAATAATAGAATTAATTATCATTTATTACAAGATATATGAATAAGATAAATGTATGTACAAGATCTCATAAATTCAAGATCAAATAAAATTTTTACAAAAATTATCACTATTCCATTATCACCAATTAGCCCTACCGAAAATGCAGCTATGCAAAATTAAACCCTCAAAACTAAACGTCACCCCTCTAGATGCGCGCCAAGTTTTCTTGCCAAAGGTCCGAATCCCAGTAAACCTACAATGCAACAGGGGTAGGGAATAATTTACGGAGCGCAAATGTTCTATTCCCGTGAAGACTACAGCTGTGATGGTAAACAAAATAAAAAGAAAGAAAGGCGGAAAGAAAATAATGCTGAGGGGGAGATTTTAAGATCTAGTGAAGACCAGATAATAAATCAGATTGTAAAGGGTGGGTTTATAGTGTATTCCTCCGCGAAAGGGAGGGGTTAAAGGAGCATTGGAGGGGAGTGCAAATTATTTTTCCAATTTTAGGACTAAAATACTGTTTTTACACATTTAAAAAAAATATATATATGCATCGGAAAGAAGATACCAATACTGATACTGCTATTTTGCTATTTTTATTTTATTTACGATAAAATGTTTTATAGAATTATTTAAATGTGCGAAGTTGAAGTTTTGTGACTTTTAATAAATATTTAAAAATACTTTGAGAAGTCCGAGAAAAAATTCCTTAGGCAGAAGCCTGTGCTTTTATTCCTTCTACTGATTGCAGTTGACTTCATACGAAAGAAACCGCAATAGCAAAACTTAAAATATTTCTCCATAGGATAACATTACGTTTGAAAATTGTAGGTGGCGTGTATACGGCACCCTTAACAACTGCTGGACGAAATCTCCTGACCCTAAGAGGTGTGACACAAAAGGGAAGGGATTTTACAAGACAACTAGGGTTCAGCTGGAAAGTTCAAGTGAGGAAACGAAATTCGAATTCGTTGCTGGTACAGTAGTTGTACCTATCTGTAAGGAAAGGTATAAAAAAATCTGTTACAATAGTTGTACCGCCCGTAAGCTAGAGGTTAATGCCCACGGGCACTTGCAGAAACCACTCGACTTCACGTTCGGCTATCTGGACAAAACTACTTTCATATTATATTTGGGATTTCTTCATACAGGTACTTAACACAGACTGATATAAGTCAATCGAGCATGTAATGAATGTCCCAGTATCTCTTCGTCGCTTGTTCTGCGAAACATCGTTTGCTAAGCGAGTCACTTTTTTACATTTTGTTTCGCCCGTTATGCGAGGTGTTCGTTAAACGACGTTTGACTGTATATTGAAAATCTATATGTTTAAAATAATTGGGAAATGAAGGAAACCTTCCTCTGATCCAATCAAAGGGGCGATTTCGCCAATTTTTAATTATATGAAAGCTTGTGAAACATATCCTAATAATTCATCGATGGTTGCCTACTCTCTACCACCCACCATTTTCTAATAAATATCATAATTTATTTCACTGTATATTATCAGTAGCTAAAAATTTGTAAGAGCTCTTCAGTCATACCGACAATATTTTAATATTAATATTAACAATATTAACACCCAATATTTAGTCAGATTAAAACTCATAATCCCGAGATCCCCTCATTTGTGATCGTCTGCTTCCCCTCCCCCCAACCTAACAGCCCTCTATTTTCGATATATACCAGAAAATAAAAATTTGACCGTACCCCTAGCTTTAACAACTTGACTAATTTTGTAAATTTTATTCTCCAGTTAATTTTACTACATTTTAAGTTGAGTTAACCATTCAGAATGCTCAATATTTTTTCGTGCAAGTGAATATAATCCTTCCTTCTATTGTGATAAGTTGTAGTTTATCAAAGGTGACTGACACAATAACATTGTCCTTATTAACACTTGGATCATATCTTGCTGATCATCGAAAAAGTCTAATTAAAAAATACTGCATGATTTTTATTTTTTAAATATATTTGTTATTTTTTAATATTTTTACCTAAATATAGCTCCTGGATAAACACAGATTTTATTTTATTACTTCATTTAAAAAGTCAGTTTTTAAGAAATATTTTTTCTTTATTATCAAAATTTCATAACTAATAGAGTTTGTGTTTTTTTATGTTAAAATTGATTTTCAAGTTTTAAATTAATTTAAAATCCCAGATAGATATTCATATTTAATTATATATATAATAGAAATTTTTGGTATAAATTTCATAATATTTCTTCAAAAATTTAAAAAGTTTGGATGAAAATTTAAACGTATGTAAACCTGAAAATAACAGCGTTATTTTAAAAAATGCATTGAAAGTTTACATTTTCTTCTAAGGATTATTAACTATTCCTTTTATTTGACAAATCCATTTTCAAGTTATTTTATTCATATATAAACATAAATTAGAAAAGAATATAAAAATTAAAATTCCATTTTTAAATCAATTTTTGCTAATTTTAAAATTCCTGTACCCTTAAATGGGTGTGTAGGAATATCCGATAAATAATTTTAAAAATAAATTTTAAACCTATAAACAAATATAAAGAATAATCATTGGAAAAACTAATTTATTGGTAAAATACCTTTATAAAAATGTTTTTTATTTAAAAGCAAAAATGTAATAAACAGATTTTTATTATAAATTATTAAATTATCAAAAATTAATTTTAAAAAAAATGTGAATAATATTTTATGCATAGTACACGGCAATGTTTGACTATTAATTAATTATTTCCGAATATTATAAAAAATACTCATATAAAAAAATGTGTTGAAAAATGACATTTTCATTCTTTGCCATTTTCAGCACCTTTTAATTTATAAAAATAAAACGAAGAGATTAAATTGAAATTAAATGTAAATTATTGAATTCGTTTTCATTCTCATGACATTCGAAGATGGATACACTTTTTTGCTTTATCTGCAAACTGCTCTTTCGGCATTCTTCGAACACCAAAAATTTAATCATTATTTTAAACAGTTCCTTCATAAATCTAACAGCGTGATTGTTCGTACATAGCAATTACAACATAATTATCAAATTTATGATCTGGGAAAAGAACAGAAGTTCGTTTCAATGACCAAAAAGATTTGTAACAATTAGAACGAATGCAATATCTATGTTCGCTTCCGAATACATTATGGAACAATTTAACGAATGAAAAAGAAAATAACGAAAATAAATGCAAACGATAATAGAAAAAAGAAAACGATAAAATAAAAACTGTTTTTTAAAAAAACTAAGCTAAAATATGGTCTCTATTGCTCGTCATTTTAACTTTAAACATCGTGTATATAGGTGAAGGTAATTTGAAATCCGTCGGTATTCAGTGGTAACTTTCTTTATTCTAACGTCACGTAAGCCTAACACGAATGCAGCTGAATCTATAAGAAGGCTTCAAGTTTCAGACGGCGATTTTTAAGGTTAATATAGCTTCGTTTAGAAGAAACATTGCATAAGAGAAGTGAAGTTGGTGGACGAGAACATGGCTACGCTAGAAGAACCTGATAAGGGATATGCGTGGGTGATAGCATTTGCTGCATGTATTATAAATATGATATTATCCGGTATGTCGAGAATGATTGGAATTCTGTATGTTGCTATTATAGATGAATATGGAGTGACTAGGAAAGAAGCTTCCGTTCCATTTACTGTACGAAATGCCATTCGATATCTTTCAGGTAAAAAGTTTTGCTTAAAAGAATTTAATTTTTGTATCACCATTTTTTTTCAATAAATTTGAAAAATAAACGATGTTGATTAATAAAATTGATTTATATTTGTTTATTAAATTGTTTAAGATTAATTTATTAAAATAAATAAGATTTTGTTATTTCAATTTAATAAATTATTTAAAATTT
Source organism: Argiope aurantia (assembly GCA_026543865.1). NCBI lineage: Eukaryota > Metazoa > Arthropoda > Arachnida > Araneae > Araneidae > Argiope > Argiope aurantia. The sequence continues at coordinate 69,371 of JAPMOR010066373.1, forward strand.
ATAAAATCTTAGTAATTGATCAAATTATTATCTACTTACTTATTATCTACAAATTATTATTTGAGAAAAGAATATTTTTAATGAAATAAATTAGAATTTAATAATTAATGATTATGATTATTTAAAAATTAGGAAATAAACTCAAGGTTAAATATGAGATTTTGTGATTATTTCCCCTGCATTGCTTATATTTTTTTGTACCGATTTACAAATGTTTTTTGAAAAATAATATTCCAAAAAGTATGCTATATAATGGTAACTATATTATATTGCTTACCTGCTTTTATAATAAATATTGATACAGCCAATACGTTTTTTCGGAGAAATAAATATATAAAATAAGGAAAAGGGGGATCTCACAGGAAAGTTCTAAACATTATTAAAATGCCGTGCTTTTTCCTACATCACTTTTGTTTTAAATATTCTATATATTTACTCTATTTTAGAAATTAAATTTACTTTTTCTTCAATTTCTGATATATAATAATGAATATTTCTGCAGCATATTTAGTTGTGTACTGACGGCTTTTCATATGTAGTGTAATTGAACACATTAGCGCATTTTTCATTTTCTTCTAACTTGATTATTTTAAATTATTAGATTATTATTAATCATTTACTGAATTTATATATATATATATATGTGTGTGTGTGTGTGTGTATGTGTATGCATGTATGTAAAACAGCGCATTGAATTTTCTTTTATATCACAAAAATGTTCTAGGTTTTGTGTGTTTTGCATTGAAACATAAGAATGAGATAAAAAAATTTTTTAAGGTATCGTCCATGGAATTTTGATTTAAAATATCGTAGAAATATTATACAAAATCTGGTATGGTTCAGAAATCTTGTATTTAAAACAAATATATTTTTGATGTCTCTAAAATAAAAATTAGGACAAATAGATAAATATGATGAAAAAAAAAATAACATTTAAAAATCATCTCAATAAAATTATAATTAAAAACTGTATTATAGTGATTATATTACCTTTTGAAATATATCTGCAACTGAGAGAAACAAATAACAAATTAATTTCAGATTTTTAACGAAACAAAAAATGTATGTCTTTAATTTGTATTGTGGCAAGATTTTTTTTGTTTGTTTGTTTCTTAAAAAATTTTTGGGGATTAATTTAACTTTTTAAAATTGAATTAGCGCTAATAAATTAAGAATTTTAATTTTAATATAATTAATCATAAAAATATTAGGTTAGTTGATAATTGCACATTTTTGCAATTAAATTAATCTTTTGCCACTGTTTTGCAAATTAAATGTTTAAAAATTTCCTCTGCTCATTTGACAAGAAAATCGGTTTACTCGCTCTTCTTTATTATTTATTTATTTTTATTACGAACTGCTTTTCATGACCAGCTGTTCCGCTGAGTGTTTCATGACCAGCTATTTCTGCCTAACATTTTCCATTAAATATTTTACTTAATTTTATTTCTAAATAGCTTCTTCAACAAAATATTTTTAAATTTCAAATTTTGATAGCTATATACTGATACGACAATACGCCATTTTATTCATTGTTCTAAGTATTCAAATTTTTTGTCAACTTTCATAAGTTTTGAACTTCAAATTAAAGCGAAAATGATTAAACTTCAATTAATACGATTTGTTTTTTGCTGAAATCAAGCTTTTTTAATAAAAATATGAACACAGGAAACAAAATCGTTCAGTGTTGAAATCTTATGTTTGCTACAAAATGTTTTCCGTAATTTATGCAATATCTAAAAAATTATTCAATAAAAATTTCTCTGATTCATCGTTAAATTCAGTTTTTATTACTTCATTTAAATCATTTTTTCCTTTTAAAAGGATTTAAACGACTTAAATGATAATATTTTATTTTGTTTCAGTCAATAAATATACTGCAAAAAAAATTTGAACTCTAAATTTTATGCAGTGGAATCATATTCAGTGAAATATTCTTGACACTGGAACTTTTAAATAATAAAAATCTTTTGTATCTTCTTCGGCCAAATTTGACCCAATATGTAGTTTTGAGTATCGCTATTTTATTACAATTAACAATTAATAACTTCATAATTTTAGGCTAATGACCTTTGAGGAAGAAACTCCAGGCGTTTTTTTTTTTTTTTTTTTTTTTTTTTTCTTTCTTCTCTGAATCTTTTTTCAGATGGTCAATGGAATGTTCTACTGTAGCGAGTTTTTGCAAGGCAGTAATATTCGAATTTTCATAACTAACTCAGCTGAGTTTTGTCGCAATGGAGTGAGCTTTCCTCTTTATTTAAAATGCTATTGTATGAAAAATATTTTGTTAAATATGACTCATAGAACCTAGAGTCTGCGAAAAAATATAAAATTCGTAATTCTTCGGAACGTTTATCGACTCAAATTGCATAAAATAGTATTCTTTACTTTAGTTAGAACATTTTTCCTATTAGCTGTATATACTTAATACTTACTGTTTAGTAATTAATTGTTGAGACCCGATTAGAGTGGACATCCTGTATATATAATATATAAATCATGTGTGCCTTAAATATTACAGAATTATTGAATTGATATTATAGATAAATTAAAAGTTCACAGAAACCTTTTTCTTGAACGTACCTTTCTATAAAATATCACTTTTCTAGTTTTAGTTTGCAATAAAAGTTAACTTTATCTTTTAATTTGAGCGTGGTAACACTTTGATAAAAGTTAGTATTTCTCATGCAAGTATAAGTTATATTTCATTTTTTATTTTGTTTGAAATAAATTGTTGAAAAATAAATTATTCTTAAAAATTGATTAAAAATTGCAATTTAATTTATAGGTTAAAATATTGGTACGATTTGAATTTCACGATGATATAAAAATAATTTTTGAACTGTTATATGTTTGGATGTTATAGATGGAAACGCCAAAATATCGTTTACTTTTCAATTAGAATTTAAAAACAGTCACTTTGATGTGCACATTCTCACCATCCAAATTATATATGTGAGGTGTTTTGTAGCTCTAGGTGAAACGGTCTTGACCAGGGATGGCGAACTACTGGCACGCATGTCATTGATGGCAAGGGGCACAATATTTTGGCCATGCCGCCGATCTAAACGGTTTGCATTTTAGTTCAAAATAACAGAGTTTAACAATATGAAGTATTACAAACAAATGCGAGTGTTCCCATTCCATTTAAAAAAGGGCACAGATATTTGTACGGCTGTTAAAAATTCGCTTGCTGAGAAAGAAATTGATTTGAAAAGAATTGTTTCAGTAATTGATGGTGCTCCAAATATAGTGGGCAAAAAAAAATGGTTTAATTAGTTTATTTCAAACAGATGTACGGCATTCGATTCTTGAACACCACTGCATTATTCACCAAGAAGCCTTGTGTTCTAAGGGTGGTTTAACATCTCTTGATAATGTAATGGCGTTAGTCACAAAAATAGTCAACCTCATATCGTCGCATGCTTTAAATAAGCAAAAGTTTTATGCTTTGTTGGATGAAGTCAACTCGGTGTATAATGGCTTACTAATGTATAATCATGTTCGCTGGTTGAGCCGGAGAAAGTACTTTAAAGATTTGTTGACTGCTTGGAAGAAAACAGACTGTTTCTGCAAAATGTTGGGGAAATTGAACAATATCTACAGTTGTTGTATGTTATATGGTTCTCAAAATTGATGGTTTTTTACAGACATGTGTCAACAGTTCAATGAATTGAACGTAAAGCTTCAAGGCACAAATAAAGCAATTATCATCATTATGGTTTCATTCGCGCTTTTGAAGCTGAATTGTATGTTTTAGGAACGATATCATTAAAAAAAAAAACTACAAGTACTTCATAAATTTGAAAAAAAAAAAAAATGTGTCAAAGATTTAGAGGTACATGAGAAACCAGACGAAGAAAAAGTTATTGAAGAATTTTTTTTCCGTAATTTATTTGTCAGTCAAGGAATTTTCAGCCAGGATTTCTCAGTTCAAGGAACTATCGGAAACGCTCAAGTTTATTATCATAGAGCTGAGATACTTCATCAGCTCTATGTTTATTATGCACCCTGATGTGATTTAATTTAATAAACTGAACTTGTCCCAATTCGATTAGTTGCAAATTAAAGAATTTGAAATGCAACTGATTGATTTCCTGTCTAGTTCAATACGGATTCAAAAATTTATTGAAACAAGGAAAAAGTTGGAATTGATTGAAACAGAAAGATTAACAAGCAATATAAGTAAAAATGCCAGTAACGAAATTTTGGAAACATGGAATTCGATTCCAGACGCATTTAAATGTTTGGAGAAGCTGGTTCATGCTATTTTAAACATATTTTCATCTACCTATGCCTATGAGTCATTATTTTCAGAGCTGAATAACTTTAAAGACTCTTAGAAACCGTTTGGCAGATGACTCCAATTCAGCATGCATTCTGCCAAAAGTAACAACTTGCAATCCTAATATAAGTTGTCATCCAATCTGCAACAAAAGACGTCACACTAATGTTACTTTAATTTGAATTACACGTATAACTAAAACCTTTACTACTTTACAGTGCAAAATGTATTTTTTTTGTCATAAATAAAGAGTTTTGAGTTGTTAATATTTAGTTTTATTATTTTCCCAATCATGACAAGTCAAAATTATTTGACGGCACGTGTGTGCCTCATTAAACATTTCTTTAGAAAAAATAGCTTGTTGATCCATAAAGGTTCGCCGCCCTTGGTCTAGATTGTAGAGCGCCATCACACACACACACACACACACACACACCATTATTATAAGTAAAAGTTATTTTGAAGTGTATAAACCAATGTTGGGGAAAGTTTTCACTTATTACTTTTTCTTTATATATAGTTGAAATTTCATGCCATATTAAATGGCATAAAGAATAAATTTTGTGCATTTTACATCCTATTTTAATGATCTGAAAATACAGTGTTGAAAAAAATGCACTGATATATTTATAGTATTTAGGGGACCAAACTTTGCTAAGCAGTTTATTTCCCCCTTGTAAAATCATAAATAAAATCCTATCCCAACTGCACGTTTAAATAATCGTTTTAATCAAAATCTAATTGAATTGCAAACACGGTATCGAGCACGAGAAAAATACATGGGAATCTGACATGTGACACACACACACACATCACTACTCCATCTGTGATACGCTTATGAGGTCGTGTCTAGTCACATGTCAATACTTAGTTATAAAACATTTTTGTTTGTGTGTGTGTAAAAACATTTTTTTTTCGAGAAATACACTTATATAGATAACATTAAAAAGCAAAACCTTATTTACATATAAAATTTGATACAAATCGTTTGAATTGTTTCCAAGATACATAAAATAAATACAAGAATTACTAGTTTAAAGTTATAAGATTTCAATTTTCAATGTACAAAATGTATAATGGATGTTACTCAATTGTGGCTTAATAATATTTGTGGCTTGAGTGCGTATATTTCTGAAGAAACTTCTATAATTTTTTAATTGCTTGCTACTATAAGTTATAATTAATCGAAAACCAAAACTGATCTAATTATGAAGCTACCAGTTTAATATTTATACCAACCATCAGCTGTATCGAATTATGATCTACAGCTCCAAAACTCTATCTGCTTTAATGGAAATGTGTGAAGATTTTTTTTTTTGTTTAAAATGCTAATGTGTTAAGAATATTTTACTACTTATAACTAATAAGAATGGAAATTATATGAAAATGCAGATTTCGTAATTTTTTCAATATTACGTTTATTAATTGAAATAACGCAAAATATAATCCTATGCGACATTTAAAGCAACTTTCAAAATGTATGTAAGTATCTATCTTTAATGGTTTTTAAAATAATTTATTGGGTTACGATTAAAGTAAACATACTGCATACAAAACTAACAAAAACCATAAAAGTAGGTACCTGCTACTAAAGTAATAATTTTTTCAAAATTGTTCTTCTCCTTTAAAGAATAAACACACCTTGTAGCGGTTATATAACTCTACTACCTTCGGTTTTGATACAACAGATGGCGTTACCTTATAAACATGAAGGTATATTTCCCAAACCCCTTCTTGGGGGTCATTATTAGATTGTGTTTTAAGTGAGTTTTGTGTATCTTCGTGTTCGTGTTTGTTTTGTCTTGAGTAAATGTGGAACTTAGAAAATAATTAAATTACTGTTCTTGAAAATCGTCTATTATTTTCATCTACCTCATAATGAAGTTATAAAGAGTCTCGTCCTTTTATAACCTTTATTTTTTTCTCAGATACATAAATGTATCATTGTTTGAATGATACAGAGTTTTTTAAACTTTTCAGGAGAGGTCCGCTTCTCTTGTAGAATCTTGCATCAAAAATTATATGCAGCTTCACGGTTAACATGATGAAAATTATTTTCTTATGATTTTCTTTTCCGATTCAAATCACTATTTTTTATTTTATTTTCATCTGAAATGATACCATTTAATGTCTTTTTAAATCGGTGGATTCCATTTTATAATGGAGAACGTTAACATAGAAATGTTTAATGAAATTTACTTTTTTTAAAAAAAAATTAATTTTATTTAACTGAACTTGTTTCATATTTAAAAAAAAAGATTCCAAAATAGACTTTTCATTCTTTTTCTGACGAGCTAGAATTTTAAAATTTTGTACACTTAAGTATTCTCAATGACAATGCATTATTTTAATATTCCCAAAATTTAATTAATAATTAAGTGATTTATAAAATGAAATTATCGTTTCATACTAATAGTCTCAGCCGATAAAGAATCAGCTAAATGATTGATTCCAAAATTCTTTAATATGTGTTATAGTTATGAAATAAAAAATAAAAATTAAAAAGTCGAAGTAAAAATATTCGTTCTTTAATTAATTACTAAGAGTGATTTAAAAAGTGTTTTACTAATATTTTTTTAGATACATATTCAGGATTATTTTTTCTGTAAATAATAGGTAACATTTTTCCTTTATTATAAAACATTCTATCTATTCTACCGTTAAATAAACTGATTCTATGTCTTTTACAGCGTTCTTGTTTAGTAAAATTGAATTATTCCTCTTCCTAAAGCATAACCTTCTGTCAATCATTTATTTGCAAACGCCATTTCGTAATTAAAGAAAACTATGATGTCAAACGATAATTTGAAAAATATTTTAAACAAATATTTTAAGATAAATGATATTTTAAGCCAAACAATAGCTAATATATTCCATCAAAAACAATTCTGTAATTATATATTAGATAGGTATTTCATAAACATTTAATTTTTGATACTATAAAATCATTAAGAATTAAAAATTAATTTTCTGCACAAATTGGATCCCCAGCTGATTTGAACCGAGATGATGTAATACTGTTACATCAATATCATAAACTACAGTTGTTAAAAAGCAAGCCATTACTACCCACTGAAATAAAACTTCCTTTTTATAACATCTTTGAGTAAAATAAATCGATAAAATTTCGACTATAATTCATTCTATGTAATATCGTTTGCCAAATATTGGCATATATAAGTATGATTTAAAGAGTCAATATCTTTTTTTTTCCTACAGATATTTGAAGTAAAATATATTATTATTATCTATACTATTATTATAAATGTGAAAGTTTGGATGGATGGATCACGTCAATCACGTCAGAATCAGGCTGAACGGAATTGGATGAAATTTAGCACAGAGGTAGATTATAGTCTGGAATAGGACATAGGCTACTATTTGTTTCGGTTAATTGAGTGGTAAATTTTTTATTAATTAAAATCTAACTTTCTCGCCAAAAATCTGACGCCAAATCCCACCAAAAATGAATAAAGCTTCAGTTTTTTCCCCCCACCCTAATCAGTTTAGGCTTAACATGTTTTAGACAGAATATTTCAAACGATTATATTTCTACAAAACAATCTGCTACATTACAGTATTCATTTTACAGTTTATCTATTGTTACTTATATTTGAATTTACACTTCAGTATTACCATGGTGAAATCGAGTCCGAGATGACAATATATGACACTGTCAGCACGAAAGAAGATAGAAAAAGGCTCTAATAGTCATTAAAAAATTGTTTTTTTTTGTGTGTATGTGTTTGTTTGTTTGTGTGTGTGTAAAATCGAGTTTTTTCAGGAAAGACACCTATATAGATAAACTTAAAAAGCAAAACCTTATCTAAACATAAAATTTAATCCAAATTATTAGAGACGTTTGCGAGATACACAAAATAAATAAATATACAAGTATTGCTCATTTAATGATATTGTAGATGTAGAGCTTTACCTTAACAAATAACGGGAATTTGTAAAACTGAGCCAAGAAGTCTGATTAGATGGTGCCAGGGTTTCTATATACTGTCCTGTACATGAACCTACGCGCAAATTAAAATAAATCTGCTAATGCACAGGACAAATAGTTCAGATTCCTTACTAACCTTTTATAAATAAACACCTTCTTTCCTACTTTGCTCTCTATTGGTGAGGATTTATTATAATTACAGTAATTTTTTCCTCATCAATCTTCTTTTTTTCTTCTCTTCTATTCTTAAAAGAGGATGATATTACATTAAATTTATGTGACGAGAAAAGATTGGTTTAATATTTTAAAACTTTAGAGGTACTTCCTGTAGAAGTAGTTCGTTCAATCCCTTATTAACTGTATACTGCAACTCCGTGTCCTAAATTCTTGTATTTATGATTATATTACTTACCCCTGAAAATTTGTCTTTTTGTATTTACTAAGTAATATTATTTGATCACGAAGTTTTCCCGCTATTTAAATCTATTGTTTGGCATCCTTAAAATCCGGAGATACCTGCTTAGTTTAAAATAAATTGCATTTTACTAGTGGGATATGTTAATGCTATCTGGATATACTCTGTATACATATTTGTGTAATAATATATATATATATATAAATTATTGTATTATATATTATTATATAAATTATTAAAATAATAGAAAATCTTTCTATAATTTGAAATGAAAAAAAAAAATTAAAATAAGGAAATTCGTTCCAAACAACTGGTACAACTACCAAATTTGGCATGATATTTTGAGACTACAAGTGGAGTTTTGGGTTAAATTTTTTTTTCAGTTGGATAGAAAAAACGCATCTAAAATAAAAATTCCGTTTTCGGATACTCTCAGCTGCAAGCCAGGCATTAATCGCTAAAAAAATATTCGTCAAGAATGATCTGGTAGATTCAGTAAAAATGCTAAATTCACGCCAAAGGTGAATATTTCGCATCCACTGTGCGTCATTGGGGACCACTTCCGCTGGTTTATTTTAGTGGATGATTGCACCATTAGAATGAACTTTCACATTCATTTTGTTGTACATAACAATATTCTTAAAGAAACAATGCTTCTTTTCAGGTCCTTTGGTCGGAGTTCTCGGACAGAGATACGGCATTCGACCTGTTACCTTTCTTGGCGGCTTCATCGCTTGTTTAGGGTCTGTCCTTTGCTGTATTGCGCCAACAGTTGCATGGATTTCGGTCTTCTGGGGTGCAATTCACGGTAAGATGCTTCACATCTCTTAAATAAATAAATAAAAAAATCGACTTCACTGTAAGTGCTTTTAAAAATAAATCAAATTAATTTGCAATTGAATCGCTGACTTAAATTTTCTTGCGTAAATTAACCTTTAGATCATTAGATGCAGTATAATCCAAGAAAAGTGGAAAGGATTAACTATCAAAAAGCTGAATCAATTTCTCCAATTTTTTCCAGCCAGAATATTGAAATGAGTAAAATAGCCACAAAAAAAAAAAAAAAAAAAAAAAAAAAAAAAACCAGTTTTCATGTTCTAATTACTGACCTGCGAGTTTTAATTTCGTATGAGATATTCATGACATAATTATGTCATCAATTTCCATTTTGATCCCAACCTCCATTCTTTTCGAGAAAATACTTAAAAGCACCACTTAACCATTCCTATGGGGGGAGGGAGGGAATTAGTTCTATACGGATAGTTAAGCATTACTTTTCTCACAAAATCAATTGTAAAAGCACTACTTAACATTCCTGCCGGAGAAAAATTCCTTTTTTCTTATATTTCTGTATAAGGAATAAAACATATGACAGATTTCCTTAGTCGCTATTTTTATTTCATGTGAAAACTCGTGTCATCTAAATACTTCATCACTCATTTCATTACCGAAAGAAATATTAAAAACACTCCTTTCTTGTATATGGAGGTGGGGAAACCCATGATAGACTTCCCCCAGCCCCTACCACGGTATCGATTTCGTCCATTTTTATTTCATTTGAAAACTTATAACTGTCAGGTATGTAATTAATTGTTGAATGCATCGCCCCTTTCTCCATTTTATAAATATTACTAAATGAAAACGTTGATATCACTAATTTCATCAAATGGACCCATTTCTCCAATTTCATGTGTCAGTTAATATCGACACCTTGTGTGCGTAGCAGAATTCTGTTTATTTATTTTACAAGTATCATTTAAAATATTATTTTCTTTTGAGAGCTTAAGATACAGTAAGTCAAAGTAAGTTGAATCGACTAAATTAATGCTATAAAAATGGTGGGCGGCCAAACGAAGGTAGCTGGCTTTAATTTTAATTATTAAAAAATTGAATTTATGCCATATGCTGTTTGTTAATCGAAGCTATAATTTTCATGTTCTTGTGCCATTGCGTTTTTAAGCATCGTCAAGATATAAAGGGCATCCTTGGGGAATGTACAGGGTGGTCCGTAAAATCTTTTTAAGTCCTTCAAATTTAAAATGGCATCTCATATAGCCAGGAAAGTAACATGTACCTAACGTGTTAGGTGATTATGCTGAATTTATTGAGACAGGTTACAGTGCCTCTAGTGGCGAAATTAAGGAAGTTACGAAGAATAACTTATGAAACAAAAAAGATCAACCATTACAATATAAATCGAATTAAAAATATGCATTATGCAACATTAACGAAGGTATTTGAGATTAAAAATGGAAACTTTCCGTGACTCGGAAAAAGAGTTCATCCTAAAATGTAAAAATGTAATCTCAAATAAGAACATATTTATTCAGCTGAAAACGCACATTTTTAGTAAAAAAATGACGGAAGAGTTTTGAGTATTAATATTTCATTTTGCCTTTTATACTTCACTACAACTAAATATCAGTAATATTTTTAAATGTCACTTTTCGGATATTACTCTACATCTTAATTGGAACACTCAGTTATTTAAAAAAAAACAAATTTTATATAAAAAAAACCTTACGTAATTAAAAGTTAAAGAAACAAAATGCTTCTGCTAACCTGTGATACTTCTTCTAACATTAACAATTCTTGATATGCGATCCTTTGGAATTCAAACAGTAATTAATTTCATAACATGCATTTGAGAAGTTATGAATTGAGTGGTAACTGTTATATGATGTTTTAAATTCTGCAAATTAATGGCAAGTCATCTGATATATATAATCTTACGCAAACATCTCATGAAATATTCAAGGGATTTAAAAGTGATAAATCTGATATGATTACTGATTGGCATTTTTCTCTATAATCATTATTTGGCTATATCTATTGCCATCTAATATATTCTGAGAAAAAATGTAATTAAACTTTAGAAGCCGTGTTAGTAATTAATTTATGGGCATTGAAAAAAATGTAGCATTTTCTAATTATTTTTAAATATAATTTTGTAATATGACCAAGTCTTTTAGGACATCCTGTAATTATTATTTCTTTATGATATATTTTGTTTTCAATAATATGTGTAATTGTATTCCATATAATACTTTTGGAATAAAAACTTATTCAAAATAGTAAAAATAACAAAAATAATGACAATAAAATGCAAATTAAAAAATGATGGTATTTTCAATTTTAAAAAGTTTGAAATCCTATAATGATTCATATTTTCATCTATGCAATTTTTTACCTTTTTTAAAAACATGTAGCAGTAATTAATTATTAGCTAACAACAATAAATTATTTATTGAGTTAACTTTTTCTACTTTTCGATGCATATCAAGGAAGAAAATCTGATTAAACAAATGAATATTAAATTAATTTTTAATTAATTTTTTGCATTCACTATATTTACTTATATAATTTGTAAAAAAATACTTGAAACAATGCAAAATTGTTACAATTTGATAATTCAAATACATGTTTAATTACTTTTCCATGTCATTGTTCCTGAAAAAATTGTTTGTTTTTTAAAGTTAAGAAAGTAAAAAATATTCAAACCCGTAGTTCGGAGAATTATAACTGGATAATATTATTTTAAAAGCATTCTTTAATTTATTGTGTGTGTTTTTACATAGTAGTTCACAGTATCTCCTAAATCAAAACTTTTACATTCATAAAATTATGTCAAATAATATAAAGTACAAGATACTTCCATATCTTCAGCAAGTCTTGAAAACTTAAATTATTTCTGAAATGCAGATTTGTTCTTTTTTTTTCTTTTGAATTAGAAATGTGAAAGACGACTTTACAATTTATCAGCCGACTAAGTATTTTAGTAGCGAATTAACAGTAAGTATCTCTTGTATTAGTCATTATAAAATAATTTTTGAAAAAATATTAAAATTAAAGAAATATTGTATGGTGAAATAAAATTTCATTACTGATAAACCAATGTTATGAATTTTAAAGTGAAACAAAAGCGATTTCCGTGTAATAATGTGCTAGGAAGTTACTCTGTACAGTCTTTGTTTACAGAATGGTCTGCTCTGTAGAGAGTTTTAAACAATTTTTGTATTTATCATCAAAATTATCAAGCAGTTTACAAATAGAATACCAGCTTAAAAACATTATTTTGTTAAAATTTTGATTAATTTTTTAAAATTCGAAATTTAATAAAAATTCCGAAAAAAAAGCCATTTTTTTAGCTAACATCTACAATACAAGAAGTAATTACATGCTGGATTTTATGTCCAACCATTTACTCTGTAGAGCGTTTTGGATAAATCCTCATGCAGTTTATAGATATGTTTAAAATATTATGTTAAAGATCGCGGAATGCATTTAATCTCAAATGCACGATTTTTCAAGGCAATCACTTCTCACACTCGGATTAGAAACAAATTGGGAAATATTCTTACCATTATCACTTATGCCAAATCCGACGCTTGCACATAAAAGACAAATAAAAATTTATGCCATGAGGCAAAATATAAATGGAGAATTAATAGAATATTTTGAGTTAAAAAGGAAATGATTGTTTAAATAGACTTTATATTCTCAGGTTTCTTATTAGCTTTACATATTTATGATCTGTATAAAGGACATTCTATATATATTGTTTTTCAGTAAAAGGCCGACGAAGCTGTTGGATCATTAATAACTGAGAGTGTCTTTCAGTTTTTAAAAAGAGACTTTTATCATCAGAACACATGAAAGTGTGCTACTTGAAAAATCTGAATATCTATTTTGACCAACTTGCAATCATTATTAATCAATAAATTTAAAATTAATTGAATATTTTGCGTTAAGATGATTGCTTAGATGGGCTTTAAAATCCCGGGTATTTTATTAACTTTACATATTTATTTCCGAGAGATCTTGTAAAATGAAATTTTTATAGACCTCCAACGTCAACAACTGAATCGATTTCACTAATCTTATTTGCCAACTGATGTCACCATGTTGAAAATATTGATAATCAATCAGAATGATCTCTTTTTTATTGTGCAAATAAAATTTAAAATAATATTTTCTTTTGTTTTGTTGACATGCAATCAACCAAAGTTGATTGGCAAGCCAAAATTATGTTATTGATATTATAGACAAAGAACTGATAGCTGAAACCATCTAGCATAATCTTAAAATCTACTTCCCCAGTTCATTACCAGATGGCATCTTTCGGGTATAAATAAAACTGATAACTAAATTCTGTAAAGTATTAAAATATAGGTATAATATAGGTAAAATATAGGTATAAAATAGGTAATATAGGTAAAAAATAAAAATAGGTAAATAGGTAATATAGGTAAAATATAAAATATAGGTAAAAAATAGGTAAAATATAGGTATATTGGCATGGGATATATATAATTTTAAAATTCTAGTGGAACAAAAAGAGAAAAAATCGATGGCAAAATTCCATCTATATAAATATTAAAAACATCGAATTAAATAAATGTATGCAAGACTTTACTTTTCTCTACAGTTACATCTTTTATTAAAACATAGTGAACATTATTTCGACATAGGAACCCTGTAAAATAGCAATAAAACGTTGCATTGCAGTGCTGTGAATCATATGCATGACAATTAACGCATCTTTTACAGGTATCATATGCACGTTTGCTTGGGTCTTAGACACGAAATTATGATTGTTCAGCTTGCATTTCGTTTTCCTTTCTCAGAATATATATTGGAAAGAAAATGGTGTTATTATGAAGTGTTTCGCAAAAATATTGATTTTAGAAGAAATTTCTCTCTTTCTCTCTTTCTTGGTTATTATTTTTTTTAATAATACTTCAAGAAAAAGTTACAAAGTTGTTTTTTTATTTTATTTTTACGGAATATTGTATCCTTTTTGCTAATTTGATGTATCAATTAATAATTAGTATTAAAATATGAAATTAAATATTTTCAATATTATTTTAATTCTTACTTTAAATCCTTTTTCTTCTCTCTCCTTATTTCTTTACTAGCTACCTCAATGTAAATTTTCGCGAGAAATTTGTTAATTGATTAAAAAAATAACCAAATAAAATAATTAAAAAAAAACCAAATTAATTAATAAAAAGTAATTTCTTCTTTTTTTACCTAAAAAATGGGTTTAAAAATTCCTCTAAGTGTTATGTCCTTTTGAAAAATATTCAAAGAAAACTGGATTTTCAATCACATTTATAACTTGCCGCTTTTGGTGACCAGATGGTTCGCTGTAAATATTGATGTTTCCTCTGTCATAAAAGATTCAAGACAGAGGATACCAGTGACATGGCGACATGGATGGCAAGGTAGTATATTTCCAAGGTATCCCAGTTTCCATGGAAACCAAACATTCGTCCTTTTATATCAATTTTAAAATCAAATACAACGAGAGGGCGGGAAAAAATGATATTGTTACGAATCTGTGATGCTGCTTCCCAGAATAGTTGGTTCCATCCTCAGAAAGACCGTTTTACAGTCATCTGTATTGGATGGAGTCCGGATGTCGCGTCGAAGGCCCCAGAGCTTGGCGACCATTTAGCGACTTGGCGACGAATTTGGCGACTTTGGCGCCAAAATAGATTATACCCGAAACATCGAGAATTTTCCCATTCCGTCCAGTAGGAACCGTGATACGCCTCGAACGTTCCTGATTGGTTGAGAAGCTTCTAACCCCGCCTCCTAAGATCTATAAAAGGAGGCAGTCTGCAGCTGTCAGAGTAGAGTAGTCGGAATCGACGGTAAAGAGCAAGTCTTCCAGAGATTAGCAGAGCAGCGACGGAGTCAAGCTAGTGCTGAACTAAGCTGTGCGCTACTGTCTGCAGTAGAGTCTTGTTGTGTGCTGCTGTGTGCATGTCTGAAGATAATTGTCTCCTCTGTGCTGTATATAGTTGTCGTCTTTGTGCTGTCCTGTATGTCTTGGTGTAAATTAACGTCGTTGTTTCTTTTTCTACTGTTAATTGAGCGTTCTCCACACCATATAACTTCCACTATCCAAACGAACCCGGAAATTTCGTAACAATACCATATCCTGGACGTCAATTATCTTTACTAAACCGCTGATGACGCCAGACGACGATATCAATTCGGAAGACATTTCTCATCGTGCACTACTAGCTAATGCAATCGCATATTATGTCATTTAGTTTTAGATTTATAACATAATATTAAATATATCTTATTAGTTCTCTTACTAGCGCTTTCTGTTGACTGTTCATTGTGACTTCCTTTTGCCTGCTTATCAATCCTGTCTGAAGTATCTAGTTATTCGTTTTATTTTCGCTGTACTTTTGCTTTTTCATGTATGATAAACCTGCTATATATAACGCTTTCCAATGCATTCTACTGACTTTAAAAAGATTCGCCTGGCCATTTTTCATTATAATATGATCATATTAACATTTTTCTTATCCAATATTGTAAATTTACCATTCGCTCAGCGTTACGATATATATCGAATAGATATTGAGAAGTCCATAGGCGCGAATGTAGTGCCTTTAGCGCCACATCTCTATTGTGTGGGAGTCTCTGTATTAACAACATGCGATGCTGGATGCATTTTTGCTTTTTTTTTGTATGATAGACCTGCTATTAGATAACGTTTTCTAATGCTTCCCAGTGACTCTAGAAAGATTAATTCGGTAATTTTCCATTTTATAATCGTATTAACACTTTTCTTATCCAATATTATAAATTTACGATAGACCTGGTGTTACAATGTATGTCGAATAGATTTCGAGATGTCTGGAAGCACGAGTGGTGTGCCTCTAGCGCTACATCTCTACCATATGGGTGTTGTTAGATTAGCTACATGTGAGATTAGGACCACAAAATAAGACACAAATCATCTCATGAGAATAAGAAATATATATACTTTTAATTCCAGGTCTTGGATTCTCTCTGGGCAACACTTTATTCCAAGTCGTGGTCAACCAGTACTTCGAGAAGTATCGTGCAACGGCATCCGGCATCGTACTCTCCGGCGCATGCGTCGGAAGCTTTGGCTTTCCCCTGATGATCGAATGCATTCTGGACAACTACGGCCTCTTCGGCTGCTTCTTGATCCTGGGAGGAGTGTTCCTGAACGTCATGCCCCCTTCCCTGATTCTGAAGTCACCACCGTGGATCGAGAACCCCGAGGCGTATGCCAGGCAACGTAAGCAGGAGTGTTTCTGTTCATCGAGATGACTGGAGTGCTGTCACTGATGCCATGCAAAATTTAGCATGAGGTATGTGGCATCAGTGATAAAGAAAACAGAAAATCGTTTGGTATGGAAAAACATGAAATTTGGAGATATCTTTTCCCATGTATTTTGTTATGCGATCAGTAGGGTATTATTACATATATTCTAGGGCTGTCAGTGTTCTCGATATAACGCAAAATATGACAAGATGTTTTGGCATCAGTATTGAAGAAAAGGCAAAATCTTTTGCGTTGGTTAAACAAGAAATTTTGGAGTACTCTTTTCATTTTTTTTTTTGATAACGAATATTAATTCTTTTATTTATTGCCTGCCCAAATGTATCATGATCTAACACTTCTAGTTTATATTAAACGCTTACCACTTTTAGCAACCGGTTAGTCCGCCGTGAATGTAGGTTAAGTTTAATTTTTATTGAATTACTTGATGTGCATGATTACCCTAACAAGATATTTTTAAGCACAAATTGTTTAACATTTTTAAAGCCGTATTTTTAAAGAGCTTTATATCTGTTCTGTTTGTTATGTATGTGAACCTTCCTAACTGAGTTGAGTCCCACGACATCCTAGTGCTATTACCTGAGTAGTTTATTTTAGTCATATTAACATCCCTTTTTTAAAGCATCACTAGAGCGAACCTCGGGGACAACCCGAGAAATTTTGAACTGTGGCCAGATGAGGAGAGCGACACTTGAGCTGACATATCCCTCCACACCCCACCAGCGAAAACGGGCGTTTAGACCGAAGGATTTAAAGTGCACCAGACCTACTTACACAATGGTTTCTTCGGTGGAATTGAATCTCGAGCCTGAAACCCTGAGGTACCGAAGCCGAGATCTTACCACCGGGCCATTGGTGATTGTGTGGAGAGTTCGTTTTGTAATTCCTTAGTGTTTTTCTTAACCCTCTGTCTGCGTAATTCTTTCAAATCACTATTTAGATGCGATGTTTGCAAATAAGTTCAAATATTTTTCCAAGAAAGTGAACTTATACTATATGTTACACGATAATAATATAATATAAAAATCTGTAATCGTAAAAATAAGCAATCTGAACTGCTAAAAATGTGGGATGCAATAGAAAATGGACTAATTGTCAACCCACTGAAATTGCGGGATACGCAGCTGGAGGGTTAATACCCTAACTGCACTTTCTTACTCTTTTCACAAATTGAGCCGATAATAAACTTCTTTCCGTACTTTTTCCGTAGCTTTTAACAATCGAAGAAAATGATATTTTCTTATGAAACAATGAAAATGTTTTGAACTTTAGAGAAACAATTGAAAAAAAAAACTTTTCAAATCATAAAAACATTTTTTTTTTTTTTAATGTTTGAATTCAGAAAAAAATTCTACGGAGATTAAAGTGGATAATTAAAATGAAAATTCTGAGAAAGGGGTTTTAAGATAATGTAAGAATTATTTTTGTGCAATAAATCGCAGAAATATACAAAGATCTCATATAATTTTTAATGAATTAAAATTTAAAAAAATTACTTCGAGCTGCATATTTTTACCCTCCATAATATATATGTACACAATTTGATAGCTTTAATTAAATACGGCCCTGGCTATTAAAAACTCTTGCCTACAACAGTTGAAATATCAGAAAATCGAAATTTTTATGACCTCAATACGTTTTAATCAATACGTTTACGTTAAATAATATTCCTTTAATTTAGACTATTACCACTTAAAATTTACTTAAAAGGCGATAAAAAAAGAAGCAGAGGGAGGGGTGTGTTCTTCTGTTAAGAAAGTAAAAGCAAATTTATTTTTCGAACCGAAGAGCTGTTCGAAAAATAAATCAGGTATAAAAATACGGGTATTGGATTTTAAATGAGAAGATTAATGTCAAACACAGAATGGAAGAAGCTCTATTTTACGATCTTTAAAACGATTATAAGGCCTTAGGATCTCTAGAATCTGTTCGTGACGTGTTTTCAATTTCGTGAGAACATGCGCTTTCCTTCTCTGCTTTCCACATTTTGCAGTAATTCTCAAAAGAAAAAAGAATCGCACAATAGATTATTTCTAATTAAAATTTGATAATTAGATGTATTAGGAAATAATAAGGATAATCACACGAAAGACATGCTAATATCCAATAGAAATAAAACCCCATTAATACTTTCGTGTCATTATACATGTGTGATCCGTACATCGAATTAGTTAATTTTTTATACTTTAATCCGTACTACTTATGACAAATCGTAACTAATTATAAGAGAAAAAATCTTTTGAATTCGCTTAAATGTCTCATTCGTCCTTTACTTTCTTATGTTGATTAAGCTGACAATAAAAGTCAGAAATAGGACATTTTATTTAATTAGATGTAAAATGAGATGAATATTATGAACGAATTAAGTAAATTTAAAAGTTTGAAAGTAATAAATTTTTATATTAAATATATTTTAGTATAAGAAATTAACGACATTTTTTTAGTCGAATTGTTTAAATTTTTGGAATGACAATTTGGTTTTGGTGTAATAGTATGCTAGGTAAATGTTAATAGAATAAATTGAGAATTTTTTTCTTCAAAGAAGAATATTTTATGAATAATTTTGAAAGACTATGGCTTTTGAATAATTAATTTCACGAACGTCTATAATTTCGTGCAGAAAAGTTTTTTCCATGTTATTTTACACACCAAATTTCATTAATTTAAATTATTAGATTTTTGAGATCGCGTTTGAAAGCATATCAAGTGTAGACTAATAAAATTTGATACAAATTTACATTTTAAATACAAAATGTATGAACTAAATTCTATTCATCCAGTTCTTTATGCTTTGTATATATATTGTACTTATTTGTATTCGGATTGTCAGAAAGACAAACGTTCTGGGAATGGATTTCGTCGAAAATTTAATAGAAATCAACAATTTGATGTAAAGACGACATACCAAATTTCATCTATCTAGCTGACAACGGTTTTCAGTTATCGTTTTCACATATAGACATATATAATTCCAAAAATTTGTTTTTCGGATTTCAGAGAAATTTGAATTGTAGAAATTCATCAAAAGTTTGAGGTCGAAGTTTTTGACGATTAAAATATTTTCTCTTTGTATGTTTTGGATACAAGAGAGTAAAAATTTGAAAATAATTTAAACCCGAGTAGCATTGGGTATGTCAGTTGGTGTACTCTAAAATCAGTAAACATCATTGCAAGTTTGATTAACCTTATTCTAAAAATGCTAAAAAAATCAAGCAAATTGAAATGAAAAATAATAATAATTCAAAAACAGAATAAATAAAAAAAAAACTGATTTTGAGGCCTGGAGTAAAAACTGGAATTATACTATCAAAGGAAATATAGACACGAATATAAGTAACTAACAGTACCCACACAGCGTTGCTTGTGGCAAAACATCCAAGATGAAAAATTAACTTTAATCTTAAGTCTAGCCTCCACCCGATATAACATGGGCATGCCACGCAACGTCAAACAAACATAAAAATATATTTAGAAATCATCAAAAATAACTACAAAACAATTTTTAGCTAAACTTTGATATGCAATTATTTGACGCCTTGCGAGGTTGGCAATTTTTCGGTGGCGCTTTTGCAACCGTTAAGCTGTTGCTGCCATTCGCACCACATTTGGCAATTTCGCTAAACTTTGGCGATAAACTATTTTTTTAGTGAAAATGACTGCATATCAAAGCTGTTCCAGATTCACTAAAAATGTACAATAGAAAAGCTGTTTTAAAATTTAAAAATATACAAATAACTCATTGTACCCACTGTTCCACACTTGTTTATCAACTCTGTATAATCTGACATGAAAATAAAATTCAGCTAGATTCATAATATTTCTTTGTAAACTAAATTGGATGTTTTTCCTCCTGGTGATCCTGACAAAAAAATTTTGTTTGGATGTAACTTTAGAAAGTGACGCATAAAGTTGTCCATGAACTTCAATATACTAAATCCTTCCCCATAAATGTCCATAAAAATGGTACAAATATCTCCAATATTAGTTAAATATTTCTCGAGTTTTTCGAGTTCAAACATACAGACGCTGTCAGGAGATTTCATTTTATATCATGTATAGATTATTTCAAAAATAACAAAATAAATGTTTTTAACATTATAAGCAGTAAGTATGATGCTTAGTGAATTTGAAATTTGAACTTATGATATTTCATATTTACCATCTGAAAGCTTATTATTTTATTGACATTTCATATTGAATCAAGAAATAATTGGCCCCTCTAATCAGCTTACATAAAATAATATCCAAATAACTTCATTTTCAAATTAGAACAAATGCTTAGTTGAAAAAAAAAATAAAAGACAAAATATAATATTTATATTCAAGATTCTTCCTTCATTTTTGACTACAAGTGCTTTCAGCTGAATAAATATGTCCTTCAGAATTTTATTTCGGTCATATTTTATACTGAATGAAGATAACCTTCTTTAAATATTCTAGGCCATTTTTGTAAGTCTATCGTGTTTGTACATTGATTTAAGATTTCAATATGAATAAATGAAAGTGTAATTAACTTAAGAAATTTCATTTCAAAGCAGAAAGTCTGGATTATAGGATAAAGAATGCCGCACTTATATCTATTATATCTCTAATCTTATACCCAAAAAGTAATCTGATGATAACAGGCTGCATTTGAAATTCGATTATAAGATAAGATATAAGATTATAAGATAAGATAACTCTTAGTACAATGCTAAAAAGCGTAAATTGATTTTTTTCCATCATAAAAAAATTAAAGAATATTTTAAAATATCAGCAATTTTTTTATCAGCAAAATAAAAAATTGAAGTGCCGATAAAAATACTTTGAGTAAATTAGATTTTTATTCACTTTCATAATGCAATTTTATTTTTTATGAATACTTAGAAAATTTCTTTTTTGTTATATACTGTTGCTCCTTTTTTTTACTAGTTCGCCGAATATAGCAGTAGCATTTAACTCCAGTTATGAGTTGCTGGATGCTATAAATTCCATCAAAGAAAATTTTTTTAGCATTAAATTGTGATAAACATTAAAATCGGTTATATAAATATCTTTATATATATATTTTCATTATTTACATGAACTCAATGGAATCAAGTCCCATGACGCCATAATGCAAATAAAAAGTTTCCTTTTTTTAAATCTTTTTTCTGATTTTCGCGGTACTGTTATTTCACTTTCTTATTCATCATAATTTATACAGATATGAAACAGAAGCTTTTCCTTCTTTGTTTTTCCTTTATAACAATAAAAGCAAGTCACGTGATTAATCATTCGATGAAATGAGCATTCGAATTTCAACGCAACAATGAAATAAAAATTATACGAAAAAAATATTTCTAAATATTGTCAAAACTTAGCAAAAAATATGAAGTCAACTTTATTGGTAATCATTTACACAACAATTTCTACTTTCTCGAATTAGATATATACAAAAAGAATCCATTAAAATCGCCCCCCGAAAAAAAAAATCGAACTTGAGATTTTGATGAATCTTTACGTCTCAGACCTCCGTGTCCGAGAACCATTTTTTTAAAAATTATGTCTGTCTGTTGGTCTATCGTTGGAAATCGTTTAGAAAAAATTAAATTGGAGATTTTGACGAATTTTCATGTTTGACACCTACCCGAGTTCGAAAAATACATTTATGCAATTATACCTGTCTGCGAACAGATAATTCAAAAACGCTTTGAACTAGACAGATGACAATTACTATATGGTCTTTGCAACAAATTTATAGATTTTTATCTAATTTTGAACTAAATATATTCAGACGAAGTCTGTTTGTCCGGCTGTCCGAATATACATTCAGACAATAACTACAAAACAAAGAAGATTAGAGGATAAAATTTGAAACCAAATCTATCAAAGAGATGACTTTCTATCGGCTGTACTTACACAAGCACGTAGATGAGATTACTCAATGACTTAATGTGTGAAATTTAGCATATGTGATTTTATAACTATAGGTGCTGTTCTGTGTCAAATCGACGTTTTAATCGGTCAGAAGAAAGGTGTCCAAAATACTTATTCAGTACTGTAAATTTAACTAGGATATTTTTCAAAAATATTTGCCGAAATGGTTTTTATACAATCCGCAGATTTCAGTTTTGATGTAAACCTGTATGATTATGCTATTTACTCTATCAGAATATTTTCAAAGATTTAATTCAAATAAATTCTGGGCTATTTTCCTTGCGCCTGGGACTATTAGATTGCAAAATGGATATTGCAATCATTTGATTTATATAATATTTAGATTGTTGGTAATATTCTCAAAGACTTAGCAAAATTCGGGACTATTTTATAGAACCTGGGGTTACTAGATTGCGAGATGGATATTGCAGTTATTTGGAATAGATTAGATAATATTTAGGTTATTGTTAATATTCTCAAAGACTTAATTCGGTGAAATTCTGGACTATTTTCCATGAGCCTGGGACTACTGGATCGCAAGATGGATATTGCAATCATTTGGAATATTTCAGATACAACAAACAAGATAATATTTTGAAAAAGAATCGGCTGATATAACTTTTATGTATTCTTAAAATGTTTGATTTTTGAGATAAATGACAACATTTTGTTCTTAATTGAAAGATTAGGAAAACATGTTAAAAACAAATTATTAGATTGTTTTTCTTGATCTTAGCAATACTAGGTTGCAGAATGAAAATTGCAGTTATATTGGTGCATTGCATTTTTCAGAAGAAACCTGCAAATGAAATGGAAGAAATGGATTTTATAAAGTATTCATAAACAGCTTTGATTTTTGAGATTAATTTGTTTGATTATATTTTTTTTAAAAATAGTCATCGCCAGACTTATGTGAATATTTTTCCAGGTGCTTTGCTCAAAGGCAATGAAGTCGATGTACCAAAAGACATCAAAGACGCTGAAGCTTCTTGCAAACGCCGAAGGAAGTACTCTCGATCTCTGAGCAACTGCTCCATTCAGGAGTTTGACGTTCTCAGCATTGCCAATGGATCTCAAAAAAAGTTCTATCCCGATATTCGAAGTCTTGCTTTTAGAAAACTGAAGTTGGACGCCGGCGTTGAAGCTAAAGAGAAGACCAATGTCGTCTGCACGTCTTATAACTCAAGAAACACCAGTTTTCATAATAAGAGACAAGCGCTACCTTCTATAACAGTGAGTATAAATGCTTTATTGAGGAATATTTCTGAACGATTTTACGATTTAACGGCAATGAATTGCATTTATACAAAAGTACATGAGTCATAAAGATTGGTAACAAAGAAGATTCTGTGAGCTATAAATATTTTGAAAACGTAAAATCTCATCTTATTTATTTGTTGCGCTGAAGTTGTTCTTAATTTTATAATGGCTATAAAATTATGGTGATCCTGCTTTCATCAAGATGTCATCACGGTTTAAACTGTGTGCTCGTGCCACTGGATTAATTATACGATGCACGATCTAACTGTATTTTTAAAAATATATTTCAATTTCACAAAAAATACGATGCACGAGCCAACTGTAATTTTTTGTGTTCAAGAAATTGAAATATATTTTTAAAAATACAGTTGGATCGTGCATCGTATAATTAATCCAGTGGCACGAGCACACAGTTTAAACCGTGATGACATCTTGATGAAAGCAGGATCACCATAAAATTAAGCATTATTGAGAAAATTACATATCATTATTTTCTATTTATGATATTTAGATAAATTAAATTGAACAGAAAGCCTGCTTAATATTTGAAACGATTTTTCTAACGACATTGTTTTATAAAATATCATGTCTCTGTACCTATCTAGCAATACAATTTTTGTTTAACCGAAGATATCTTGATCCACCTTGGCAATAAATTTACATTTGTTTAAATGCAGTTACATCATTTTCTTCTGGGGCATCGTCATAAAGTTTTCATATCTTGACTTCTGGACTGAATTTCTTGGAACTCCATTTTTTACATGGCCAATGGAACAAATCTCTCATATCTAGTAACACAGCCGCGTTTGAATGAACAATTTTTTTGTATATAATATTGGTATCACTTTAATTGGTATCACAGTTCACTATTGCATTTGCACTTTAATTGGTCAGGCAGGTATGTCTGGTGCCTATGAGGTTGATGTTCTTAACCAGAGTTTGTTTTCAGGACAAGGATTAAATCTTATTCCTATGGCCGGTAATATAATTTTTTCTACGTCGTACGTGGGTACCTATGGTATCGGAATCTTACCAGTAGTGCCATTCCCCATGATGAGTATACTACAGCGATTCTCAACCTGTGTGTGCTCGCGCCCCCTAGGGTGGCGCGAGCACACTAGAAGGGGGGCGAGAGAATATCCAAGAGAAAATATTATTTAAAAAAATTGATTAACTGACTGAAAGGAAAGTATGCTTTCCTTTCAGCATACACATAGAAAACAAAATACATTTCGACATATTTAATAACTTATTGAAGTAAAACAACTTACTTAATCAAAACATACTAAATTAAAAACAAATTTAATAATTATTAGTGACTTCCTTGGGCCTGTCTTTCAGAGCAAAGTTTTTCGAAGGAAGGCTTAATATTAGAAATAGCCAGTCTCAGTTCTCGAATATGTCGACCAAGTACCTCAATTTCATCATAAATAACCTATCGCGAAAATTCTCGGCCTCCTGTCTGTTTTCTTCTTCTAAAAAATGGCGATTTCTTCTCTTAATGCATAAACATGTTGCAAAAATTTTCCACGTCATGACCATCTTGCCTCGCAATAAAATAGTAATGCTGAATGTACTGAACCCATGTCTTCACAAAGTGCGGAAAAGATTCTCGATTTCAGGGGTCTCATTTTTATATAATTTACTACGGTTACAACGGTAGTTAACACGATATTCAAACCAGGGCTCATTTCTTTTGAAGCCAAAGTTTCTCTGTGGATCATGCAATGTGTGCACTGAGGCTATTTTTGCTTTAAAAGTGCTTGTATATCTTGGAATCTTTCGGACATTGAACGAGCACCATCGGTGCATATTCCGACGCAATTTTCCTTTCTATGTTTGCCTCGTTCATAAAATCATTTAAAATAGCAAATAATGCGAGTGCTGATGTTTTCAGTTCTATTGGGTTGCAGAAAAGTAGTTCTACTACTGACATATTATCACGAATTCGAACATAGGCAATTAAATTACCATCTTTATTACTAGCTCTTGCTTCGTCAAACTGTACTGAAAACAATTTGTCCCGCAACTTCGAGAAAAGCTGACACTGTACATCTTCGGCTATATCACCAATTCGACGGGCAACAGTATCATTTGAAAGAGGTATGGACTGCAATTGTTTTGAAAAATTATCTCCAAACACAGTTTCTACAATCTCAATTGCTGCTGGCAAAATAAGCTCTTCACCAATGGTGTGAGGTTTTTTACATCTGGCTATTTTATATGAACTTTGTAAGATGCAATTAAAGCTTTTTTTATTCACAGACAAAGTTTCTTTAAAAATTGATTTTTGCTTGTTATATGATTTTAATTCGAAGAATTCTCTGGGTTTGTTGACGTACTCACTATGAAGCGTTTCCGAATGTCGTTTAAGTTTATTAGGTTTCATGCTGTCTGCGGCCAACAATTTTAAGCAAATGATACACAGTGGCCCTTCTTCTTCATTTACTTCAGTACTGGTAAACCCAAAATTTAAGTATTCTTGAGAATATTTCCTTGATTTTATTTTCGGAACCACGCTCGTCTGTGTACTTGTTGATGCTTGACTATCGTCTAATGCTTGCTTACTTCCGCTTAAAAATTTATTCATGAGTCTGCATAAATCTGCTGCCATGAATATTTTATATGGTGAATTGCAATTAACACGAAAACATATATAACATACAAATTCACAATTGATTCTATAGCGATAAAAGAATCAACTCGAATGAGACTGGCTGGAATTGAAACTTGCATACAGAATATTATCCTTCTTCTTATGAGAAAACGTTTACTCTGCGCATGCTCGAGACGGCCTCGGTCGTGTGGATTCCCTTGCACAAACATTCCTATTTTTTTTTCACTTTTGTTTTGTCATGCTTATGTTTTATTTCTTTTATTATTCGAAAAAATGTATTCCCAGTTTCTAAATTTAGCTCACCCCGTCTAGGTTAACTTTCATTGACGAATTTTTCTACTTTCATATTCTTTTAACGTTATCTCCCTGTTTGACTTTCATTTCAAATATAATATTTAAATTTTCTCCACTTTCATTCGTTCACCTCCCACTTGTCCAAAATGCAAGATGTGGTTTCTCGCCAACGTTGGCTCGCTTTTACTCTTGTTTTGGCAGTTAGTTAAAAATAATTTAAAAACAGAATCCAAAATACTCAATATACATTATTGTTGTATACATTTTATTGTAAAGGGGGGGGTTGAATACTGAATACCACGAATACTGAAAGGTTGAGAAACGCTGGTATACTATCATCCGTCCACTTGTTGATCTTTGACGAATGAGCACTTATCAGCATTTCGTTGAAAATGCCGCATTACTCCAGGTTTGAGGGAGCAACACCGAATCCGAATCATCGCGTAACTGGATCATTATGGTTAGGCCATGGGAAACAAAACATTATTTTATACAGAAAACATCCTTCTTATTCTCCTTTTGGGTCCCATTTTCTAGAAAATACGTGACCTTATTAATGCTATTAAATTCATATAATCAATCAGCATATTTCTTTACAGGAAAACTTGAAGAATGAAACAAACGGTAAATCAAACTCATCTGTCTACCATATCTATGGCCATGAGCATTCCGAGGCGACAGAAGAGCTGCCAGCAGCCAATGGAGAGAAGACGTCGTCCAAGAAATCCGAGGCTAACGAAAGCATCTGGCAGATCATGAAGAACATCGCTCTGCTCTACAAGAATCCTGTGTACCTTCTCATCAGCATGAACGTCGCCACCTACTTCTGGCTCTTCATTCCCATTCTGACCGTCGTCGTGGATTTCAGCAGAGATAAAGGGCTGGCTTTAGAGAACGAGAAGTTTCTCATTCACGCTATAACACTGGGGGATCTAGTTGGTACAGTAATCTACAGTCATTTTGTTCTCTTCTTATTAGATTTATTCTTTTTTTTTGAGTAATTTTTGTTATATCGGCAAATGGAATAAATAAAGGCCGGGATAGCCAGATTGGTAGAGCGTTGGATTCGCGTCCCTTAGGTTGCGAGTTCGAATCTCGGCGGCCGAAGCTTCCCCGCGTGCTTAATGCCTGACGTGCGTATAAATCTGTCGTGGTCAAAAAGTCCTCTATTTTGAGAGTAATACCACTGGGGGTACTGGATCAGGGGTAATCGTTCTCTGATTCAGGTCTAAATTGCGATCTATGGACGAGTGAATGAAATGCGAGAATGGAGTCCGCCCCGTAAAAGGGTAGTGACGTGTGTGTAGTTAAGTCGCACTCTTGACCCTAGTTGGCTCTACGATAAAAACAAAAGGCGTTCCCCCTTAGTCTTAAATCAGCTGTCTTCGAACAGCGGGCTTGTCCCGTGGCAAGTGCCATAAGTAACAACAACAGTGGAAGAAATAATATTAGAATTGTTTTTTTATTTAAAAGAAATGCTTTTAATAGGATACTTTTTAATCGAAAAGTATGGAAGACAAAACAAAATCGCAAGAGCTTTGATACTATTGTATTAATTTGTGTAAATTTAAGTTTCAATCACATTTATAATATTATTTAGTGTTTTTCTGTCTGTGGACATAAATAAGTATAATAATAATAATTGATTTACAAACAAATAATAATAGCAATTGATTTACGAACAAAGTATGAAAAATATGTGAAACTGAAGTAAAAATTAATTTTATTAATAATAAAAAGTTCCAAACGATTTATTTTTGATATGTATGTGAGCTGAATCGGAAACTGAAACGTTGCCAGCTAGAGAATAGAAACATCTATTTGGATTATAAATAGAAAAAAAAAAACATTATATTGCAACAATAAATATATGATGCAGTTTCTTGAGTCCAAAGAACCAGTAGTTTGGAATCTGACGTTTAGAAATTTCTTTTCTTTTGAAATTCTTTGGGGATTAGTTTCTTTATAATATTATTTTCAGTTGATAATTTTTGGATTTTATTTTTATATTTTTGATAAAAATCTATTTTTTTTATGATCAATTAAAAAAAACAAAGTGTTAAAACCTTTTTTAATTTGGATGATTTCCGATATTTAAGTCTCAATATTTTTCATAATTCCACATTATAAATATTATGGAAATTAATTTTCTCATATTCACTACAAGATGGCTCCATTCACATAAAATCAGAATTTAATTAAATTTTTTTAATTAAACCCTCAAAATTTTATCGGAAACTTGTAAAAAATTTCATAACTCTAATAATCAGGAAATTAACGAAAAATTAATATAAAAAAGTTCCATCTTAATATGAAAGAAAGCCTGATAACTAAATCGCAAAAGAAACTATATCGAATAAAAATTCGGTAAAACTTGAGATTAATGTACGGTTTCTGGGCAAGCACATCAAAATCGCGCCAATCATCCAAAAACTCGACAAAAATCCGGCATTGTATGGTTACCAGAAATAGTGACAAATAGCTTTTGGAGTTGCATTAAAAATTATCATGATTACATTTGGCGAAAAATCGCCCTACAATAATTCAATTTTGAAATGCACAGTAATTTTAAGTCTAAATAAGGATTACATAGCTGGCATTAGTATTAATTAATTTTATGCTTTTGCCAGGTCGGCTGTGCTTCGGATGGGTGACGGACAAAAACGTTCTTTCCTTCCCTGTCTTCATGATGCTGACTTTCGTCTTCCAAGGTCTTTTTGTCGCTCTCCTGCCCTTCGCCATGAGTTTCGTCGCTTACATGATAGTCCTCGTCCTTTATGGCATCACGGCAGGTATTATCTTCGTCTACTTCCCTGTCCTGGTGTACAAGTACGTCGATGAGAATAATCAGGCTATAGGAGTGGGATGCGTTGGACTAGTATCCGGAGTGGTGACTTTTGGCATACCGCCACTCATTGGTAAGTCAGTGTTTTATGCAATTTATTGATGAATCAGGATATGTGGTAATTTGCAAATAACAGATTACTTTTAGAAGAAAAGATGCATAGAAAGTACTAATTATGTACATGATTTCTGTCATATAAAGCTAGTATTAACTATTCGTTAGTTACTATATCTAATAGATACTCGCTATGATTCGATATAATTTTTTAAAGCGATAATTTGCCAAATATGGTGATTCAGGAAATTTTAATTAAAATATTATATAATTGGAATTAAATATTTCTCAAGTTCCAAAATGCGAATTCGCCAAATGTGGTGAACCATGAAATTAAATGTTTTTCAAGTTTTGTCAAGACCTCACAAATCACCGAAGGGGCATTCGGGAACCACTAGAGTAGATAATGACATGATCCGGCACATGATGATTGGAAGAAATATCGTTGGACGAATCCGACTGTAGAATGTTTTGCGAGGTGGCAAACAGTGGCAGGCATTAAATCGCGAATCCTTCTTGCCTCGATAGCATTGCTCAAGATAGAAATGGGAATATCATTGTATGGAATACATTCTATTGGTTCGAAACTTTCCACTGCTATTTCAGGAGGTAGGTGCCATTCATGGATTCCAGAAATATTCTTGTCAAATTAAATACAATTTTGCATTTTTTTCCCGCATTTAAAAGTCTTTCTTGGATGATGATGTCTCCATCCAAAATACAGAAGCTATTTAACAGGGGTTTCGTATGGCTCAGAGGTCTAATATCTGCAAAGTTCACCTCAAAACCAAATTCTGAAACCTACGGAGAATGTTTGGGATATATTAGAAAAACACTCTACTATGCAGCCCTGTTTACAAAATCAGAAACCGTCCCTTCGCACCCTCTGAACTTTAATCATCCTTAGTTCCAATATTTTATAGAAACAAACTACTATACGATACAATTTTTTTTGGGGGGGGGAGGGGCAAATTTGCTAAATGTGATGATCTAGGAAATTTCAATTAGTGAACATCTCACTAGCTTGGTGATGAAATAGTTCCTTAATCTTAAATCTAACCATTGATTGCTACTAACGAAGAGTTATCTTTTCGAATGCTTGTTTAAACCAGAATTCCAGCAATTCGAGGTAAGGGGTTTAATAACATTTCAATTATTTCTAAATTTTATTATTAATCATTATTATATCATTATTCCTATAAAATTTAATTTACGATTTAAAGAGTTACAATTTCAATCAGCAAATATTTTGAGATTTGGCAAACATTTCGCAATCTTGGCGATGAGGCTATACAGAAATCCTGTTTATTGCTGCTAACAGAAAGTTAAATGTATTCCATAATCTTTCCGAAAATCCGAATATGTATAATTCGAACGTGTTGTAGTTTTGGGTGAGTAAACCAACATAATATTGAATTAATGATCCTTATTTTGTAGCTTTTGTCATAAAATGTTTAAGGTTTATTTTATTTCAATAACGATACGTATGTAATCTCTTCCATTAGGTTACTTCAGGGATCGAATTGGGTCTTACGACGGACTTTTCTACATAATAGGCTTGCTGTCCATTATAACTGGTTGCCTGTGGCTGCTAGAACCTGTGTTCCTCAAGAAGACAAATAAGGAGAAAAAGGCAGCCAATACAGAAGAGAGCTGAGAACAAACAAAAAGAAATCTCTCTCGCTCTCAAGTCTTTCCAAAAGCTTATTTTATAAGAACACAGATTCCTTTTCATGACTTTTTTTTTGCTGCGTATGAAACATCTTACCGAACTATCAGCAATACTACTTGAATTCTGGATATTTAAAAGTTAGTTCCCAACATCATGTAAAAAATGCATGAGAGAAGAAATAACCAATCAGAGATATTATTGCAAGTGATTAAGTTGCGGATACGCATGTCTACAATTATGATTGACCAATTTTTCACTCCTGTATTTTCAACAATTGAGTGTGAACAGATCTGTTATGTACACCAGTAATATCAGCACCAATGTATAAATAATTTTAATTCACTTCATTTTGTGATATTTATTAATTTTAATTTTATTTAAAATTTTATGGTCAACCAAAAATGCTTCATAAATTTAAACTCCTAAATTCTATTCTGTGTAAAATAATCTAATCCAAAATGTCTGATATTCTATGTGTAATTGTTATCAATGCTTATGAAAAACTATGGTTCATATCTTAAACATTGCAAGACATTTTGTCTTACAGATAGAACCATTCTTACAATTACTTCTTGTACAATTCGCATTTTCGGATGAAATCTACAATAAGTCCCCTTTTAAGTGTCCCTTGAGTTTGTCGCAATATGGTAAACCAAACAAGCAAGCGAAAAAAGCTTTTCTAGCAATCTTCTTGCTGAGTTATGTATTAATTTTTTGTCTTATTAATTCGCACATATTTACTTGGGGCTACATAGAAAAGTACGCCAAAGAAGCATATCTAATACTTGGTTGGCATTGTTGGCATCCTTGGCGTTGTGAAGTACATTACAGTGAATTTCACGCTTTTTTTCAAATGCTATATGCACATTACTGCGATATTTTGTATTACCGTTAAAAAAATTGAAGAGTTTAAATTTTAACTAAAAATTATCAGTGCATTTTATTGCATAGAAAAATTTAGTTTTTATTTTCAATTAATGACGGGTATCTAAATATGGAATAATATATAAAGAATCCCTAAATATCCCTATCATTTTTGTATTTGGGTGAGAAATTATTATATTTCTATTCCTGTGTCGATTCGCCAAACCAACTCGTCAATACAGTGTGAATTCGAAGAATGATGACAAAGGACAGAACATTATTTTAAACATATTGTATCCCTAGGGTCAATGGGAGGGGACTGACATCTCCAAGGGATTGTCGATCCTGAAGAGTTTGCACTTGGTGGCAACATATACTACGATTGGTCATATCTAACATTTTTGATGATACGCTGCTCAGTGGTTGCGGGATGGTCTGCAGTGAGGTTTGTTCCTATTTAAATTTATCATAACTTAAACATAGAACCACTCATGGTTTTGGGACGTCTAATTTTTCCTAAATCATTATTTATGTTGTCATTCTTTCCTGTGTTTTAAAAAGTTTAGTGACAGATGTGATCCGTTAATGAGAATATCTTTGTAAGATTTCACAGATTACAAAGCTTTTGCAAATGTCATTTGACGAAATTTGCATAAATGTTACTAAATTAGAATGTCACGAAGACATGTACAGTCCATTACTGCGTATGCTTGGATATTTAACATTCTAGAAACGTTCTATAGAAATAACTAGTGTAAATGCTGTCTGAAGGTAGTTAATGTAATTTTTTTTATTTGAATGCTTAGTTTAATCCTTAAATGAATACTTCATTGTGATAATTCTTCTGCACTAATTAAGTGAGTCTTATCTCCTATTCTTATTTAATCTTGACGAGGATGGAATATTTTATGAAATCAGAAATAGAAGAAAAACTATTTTTATTATTAAAATTTTTGGAGCATTGGAAAATAGTGACTTTCTTTTTACCACAAATTACAAACATTATTGAGTAAAATTTTAATATTTGGGTGATGTAATAATCCTCTTTATCAATATCTGTTGTCCCCAGATACGCAAATTTGCAGGTAAGATCTGAAAAATAAATATGGTTTCGGATTTTTTAAAAAATTTATCAAATCTTCTTTGGACTTCCGTGTTTCGAAAATTTCCAAATATTGCAAGAAATGTTGCAGTTATCAATAGTGTATTTTCTTTCCAACAAATTAAAAATTATTTAATAAAATATACATAATGTAATCATGCTCAGTATTAATGCTTGAGATGAGCAAATTTTCAGATTCAGGTATGTAGAATAAATATGATTTCGAATTAAAAGCGTCGATAAATTCTAGTTTGGAATTCTTTCATATTTCTAAATTTTCTCATCAAGAAATGTTACAATTATCTGATTAAATGATAATCATGTGATTTGAAACAGTTTAGATGCCTATCCTGCCTTTTATTCCTGCCTTAGATTGTCTATCCTGATTCTTTTATCATGAATGTTTCATGCTGTTGGCAACTCTTTCATTACCATGCTGTTGAAGCGTACGCTTTCTATTAAAAAGAACCGGATAATTTTCAATCACAATTCTGTTATCTCTATTTAATAATGACTATGAAATTATGTAGTTATAGTTTAACCTGATTGCTGGCAGCTCGAAATGGATTAATCATCCCACCAAGGCCTTGTTTCATGGGTATAAACATGGCTTTGTGATTTGTAACGGTATTTCTATGGGAGAGAGTCATTATATTTAGATTTGGGTGATCATATAATACCGATTTACATTTCCAAGTAATACATCAATAAGAAATTCTATTGCCTTACGGCAACAAATTGCTTACATTAAAAAAACTAGTCTTGTTTTCTTCTGGCAGAATGCGTGGAACTTTAACCTTCTTTACTGACTTGATAGATATGTCTCCAATGGTTTTGAAGGATGGACCAAGTTACTGTAAATTCAAGGATTCGAAAACTCACTGAGCTTTTGCGCATGCGTCAGGATGTGTTTATTTAATCAACATAGGAGTGAGAGGAAAGAGGAAAAGAGAAGATGTTTACAAATAATAAAATAAACTTGAATTATTCGCAGACTTAGAAAGCGAAAAATGTTGCAGATAACTTGTAGTGTTATATAAAAAAAAAAGATTGAAATTCACAATAAAATATTTTGGAACAATTTTTTAATGTAAGGGATTTAAACATTAAACTATGATGGATAAATGAAACATTTCTAATCCTTAAAATTTGATAATTCACGTATTTTTAATAAAATAATAATACTTTTTAAGCTAAAATAATTCCTTTTTTTATTTCTTTTGAATTTTAGATAGTATTTTGAAATTAACACTGGCAGATAATCACATCACTCTTCAGTCACATGTCACATACCGGAAGCTTCTCATCCTTATTTATGCCTCCCCCCCCCCCGGGTTGGGGCCTGAAATACATTTTATAAAATTAAAATCGACCTGCAAAATCAAAAAAATAGAATTCACTTTCGCTTGGAAAAAAAAAAGGCCGTGTTGTCTACTGGTAAGGTCTCAGCTTCGGAACCGGAAGCTTCTCATCCTTATTTATGCCCCCCCCCCCCTGGTTGGGGCCTGAAATACATATTATAAAATTAAAATCAACCTGTAAAATCAAAAACTAGAATTCACTTTCGTTTGAAAAAAAAAAAAAAGAGGCCGTGTTGGCCAAGTGGTAAGGTCTCAGCTTCGGAACCAGAGGACTGCAGGTTCGAGACCCGATTCCACCGCAGAAACGCCGTGTACGCAGGCCTGATGTACGCTAAATCCGTCGGGCTAAATGTCTTCAAACTGGTGTAGTGTGGAGAGGGGAGTGCCAGCTCAGGTGTCGTCCTCGTCATCTGACAATGGTTCAAAATTACGAGGTCTGTCCCAAAATGGCCCTAGTTTGGCTTTAAAAACGGGACGTTAATATAACTAAACTATACTTCACTTGAAAAAAATATCTCACACAATTTCCGCGTACGGAATCAACCGATAAAAATAAATATATATTGATACACGCATGAACGATCATTCTTTCATTTACTCTACATATAAACAAACGTTGTACGAAACAACGTCACATTCAAATTTCAGTTTTGATTTTGATTAAAATTTTTAAAAAATTCCACTGACGACATCTGAAGTGTTGAATTTCAGAGTTATTTTGGTTCAAAGAGCTTCGATTATTATTTGTTGAATAAGAGATGATGCTTCAAACAACTCAAAATCTGAGTTTAGTTTAGTTTAGTTTAGTTATATTAATGTCACGTTTGAAAGCAATACTAGGACTATTTTGTGACGGACCTCGTGATTTTGAACCGCGGTCATATGTTGAGGAAACGCCTGAGCTGGCACCCTCTTTCCAAACTTCCACACCACATCAGCTGGAGGACCTGAAGATCTGAATATGTAGAATTAGGCAGAATTAATCTCTCTCAGAAGTGGTGTCATAGTGATTCGAATTATTTTCATTGAAAGTATATTTAATTATTTATTAAACATATTAAAATGAATTAATAATTTAATTATTGATTCATTTCAAGATTAAGATAATATTAACATTTGATTACTATAAATCCAATGTTTTTTGCATTTTATATGCTTACATACTGTATTCAAATATCTCTCTATATGAATACTCCAGTTAAATTCAGTTGTTTCTTTGTCTTTTCATATTTATTCGAGAAGATTAAAAAAGTGAATATCTTTTTCCTACAGTAACACGGATAATTAGTATTTTAATAATTAGGATTATATGGTATGTTGCTCTCATGTGACTTTATTATAAATTTAAATTTTAATTTGAAAAAAATGGTGCTTATACTTTGTATGCATTGTCATTTTATGTATAAACTGTCCTTATGTGATTTGCTTGTTGTGTATCGATCTTAAAGCTTTGTAATCATTTTTGAATAAATCTGTTAATATTTTTCTTGGTATTTAAAATGTTTCTTCATTCTTAAACAATTGAAAACTAGCAGTTTCTTTTTAAATGGTTGAAACAATTCCCTTGTTTGCACAAGGGAATTGTTTCAACCATTAAAACCGAACAATACTGTTCGATTTTCTGAAGGGGATATCGTCGATATTCAGTATCGTGAAGATACCATAACAGTATTGTTAAGTATCTGAATCCTATTCCGCGGATCTGGAATTTTCGCTATTCTGTTTTCACATTCATTCATTATAAAGAAACCAGTTAATTTGAAATCTTTTTATAGTCAAGGAATGAAATCTTTTCTAACAGATGTGCGATTAATAACAGAAATATATTTTTATATCGCATTTAATGTGCAGGATATACTTATAAATTGACTATTAAAATAATCGTCCAGATCATCTCTCCTCTAACTTTCACGGTATTGCTAATTAACTTTTTATTTGTCTTATAAATAAAACAGATAATAATCAGATTTTTTTTTCATAGCTTTCAACAGTGGACGAAAATTTCGCGATGAAATTTTTGATGAAACCATGAAAACAGTTTGAGTTTCAGATCAATAATATAATTTTTTTGTTGAAAATTAGGCAATACATATATTTAAAAATCGCTAAAAATGTAGAAAAATAAATTTGCCTGATTACTAAATTGATATAAAAAGTATTGCTTGTGTGTGTTTCCTTTTCTTTAAAAAAAAAATTGAAACGGTGTAATAACAATTTTTGTACAATAAGATTTTTGTAAGTAATCGTAAAAAAATTACGAAATTCAAATTAATTTTTAATTAACTAAAATTTTAATTAGATATTCTAAACCATCGTTCCAAGTTGCACATTCCTACCTTTTAAAGTATATATGTTTCCAGTTTGGTCACTAGGTAAAATGGTCGGGTCTGTAGAGCGCCAACACACACACACACCATATGCATGTACATGCATTCACCTTTATCTTTTAAATGATACTACTGTTTTAATCTTAAAATTAAATTTCTATTTTTAATGAATTTTTAAATAAATATTTTAACTATGTTTTTCAATAATTTTTTTCGTCAAAAATAAAAATGAGGATTAAGCACGTTTCGCATTCATGAGAAAAAAATAGCTTTTCTCAAAGTGTTGCCATCACATTGATTAAAGCTCTAACTGAAAATAAATTAAATCTTTTTGGAAATGAAATCTGCAAAAATATAATTTTCGGCAAGTGTCTGTGAGAAATGAAACAAATATGAAATATTATTTTTTCTAAAAAATAAATTCAAGAAAAATTATTTTATGATCTTTTACACTCTGTATACAGGGTGTTTATTCAGTCCCGGATCCATTTTGATATTTAATGACTCATAAAATAATGAAGATGTAAACAAACTTATGGCATTTATTGATGGAATAACTCATATATTTTCCTTTTCAGGTTTGAATATTTTTACTTTTGTAAATATCGTCTGCGCGTGTTTTTAATTTCAGATAATTGCATTTTCCAGTCTAAATATCTGTACTTTTCTAAATATCGTCTGCTTATTAATTGCATTTTTCTCTCTTTTGTTTTTGGCAACTATTGAAATGTTATGTTTACTTTTGATGTGTTTGTTCTATGTAGTACTTTTGTATGTGATGTTTTATTCGATCGGATATTAAGGAGAATGCATACACCACAAGAGAAAGCCCAGATTTTATGGTGGTCATAGAGTTAATTTCCAATCAACTAAATCACTGACTTTTAAGAGTTAATTTCAAATCACTTAAACTGACTGATTTATGAAGATTTGAATATCACTATTCAATAAAAAAAGGATAATTTTAGATTTTTCGTCGATCATTTCAAAGAAAATACGCCAATAAGCGAGCAGGTTTCTCAAGATTAATTGGCCTAAGATTATGAAAATGTTGAGTTTTTCTAAATTTTTAACATTTAAAACTTCATAAATAAGTCTTAGTTGATCGTGGAAAATAGAAACATTCATTCATTTATTTAAAATTTGGTGTGTCCAGAATATTTATCAGAATATGATACCTTACTGCATTAAATTTAGACTTCATAATTTTTGAAATATATTTATAAGCAGGAACAAAATATTATTATTGATTTCATTTCAATCCTTTTGAAAGCAAAACTAAAAACTGAATTTTATACTGAATCTCAGAAATTTTTGTTCAATTATTGTTTGAGATATTACATAAACTATGAAAAATATTTTGTAGTTAACATAAGACTTAAATACCGAGCAATTCTGTTTGCAATACTCACATTCAATAATAATAATAATTAATAAATAACAATAAAGATGATAAATAAAATAAAACGCTTGGTTTTATTAAAAAATATCTTAATATTAATTGCAATTTCGTCATTTACATTTTTAATCAAAGTTGAAGTTTTACCGGAAATGGCAACAAATTAGCAAAATATATATAGTAAATTGAACGAAACGATCTAAACAATATAAGTTTGGTATGACTATCAAAATTTGAAGATTAAAAATGTTTTGTTTGAGAATCCTTTAAGAGACCAGTTACTTAAAATATTTAATTGAAAATTGTAGCGAGCGGTAATACTGGCGAACCGGCTGGTCGCCAAAGGCGGCTAGTTATTAATA
>JAPMOR010066373.1:120647-176537 GCA_026543865.1 Argiope aurantia
CGTGAATAAAATGAATAAATAATTCTTGAAGCTTTTGAAATGAATAATTTGTACAAAATTTTATGAGGAATATTCAAAAACTCTGGGAATTCTTGAA
Source organism: Argiope aurantia (assembly GCA_026543865.1). Lineage (NCBI taxonomy): Eukaryota > Metazoa > Arthropoda > Arachnida > Araneae > Araneidae > Argiope > Argiope aurantia. The sequence continues at coordinate 120,745 of JAPMOR010066373.1, forward strand.
TTGAATAAAACGAGTAAACAATAAATTAGAAATTTTTCATTAAAAGAAATGCTTAGGTATATTCTAAAGCAATTATAATTAAAGTCGCATAACAAAATGTTTTTATATATATAATCTTTTCTATTTTATTTTATTAGAATTCTTATTAAATAGTTTAGAAATAAATTTGGTATACATTAGTAAAAAAAAAAAAAAAAAAAAAGGGCTAAAATAATTCAACGAATTAAACAATTTGTAGGACCACCAAATCTGTGTAACAGAGAGAGTGTTCTGCAAAGATATTGCTTGATTTTCAATAGATTTTCTTTTAAATTTTATTCGTAACATTTATAACAAATAAATTATTAATAAACTATAAGTTGATTTAATTAAATCATTATCATTTGATTTTTATATTACCAAATTTGATTATTATTTGCGTCCATATTACCAAAGTTTGAGAGCTCTTTTAGGACCCATTTTGAACAATTCAGTTTAAAATTCGGAGACATTCGGAGATTTGGTGGGAAATTTTAATACTGCCACTTCTAGGGCGGGCTTGACTGAAGGCAGGACCAGGTATAAAATTGACTAGTGGGATACGGATAGAGATTCCGTAGAAAATAATAATAATTTATTCCGTTTAGCTACTTTAATTATTTTATTCTATTACTATTGCACAGATTTTCTAAATACGATTATAAAAAAAACCCTATAAAATGATAAATAATTATTTTTTACTTTCACGTGTACGAAGTATAGAGAAAGTGTAGTAATCGTCACAAAATTCGAACTCGAGATTTTGATGAATCTTCATGTTTTAGACCTCCATGAGTTCGAAGAACATATTTTGAAAAATGTCCGTTTGTCTATCTCTGACAAAGATAACTCAAAACCTTTTTGAGCTAGGCAGATGAAATTTGGTATACAGAAAGCCAATTTTGTAAATTTCTATCAGTTTCTGAGCAAAAAAAAAAATTTTTTTAAAAATCCGAGAATGTTGGTCTGCCCAGCTGTTTGAACTACAAAATGAACTTTATATATGCAAAATAATTTGAAAGTCAGATTTTAAATTAAATGTTGCTTGTAATTATAAAATCATAGGAACGATTAAAAAACTTGTCAACGCGCTAAATGTCCTCGATGAAACCATTGTATTTTCAAAAAAAGGAAAAGATTAAAATGTAGTTTCTGTCCAATTCTTGTGGCAGACCACTAAGAACTGAATTAAAATGTTTAAGATGCAATGAGTCTACAGATAAATTAGATGCAACATAGCATCTAAACTGCGCATGCTGTAAAGAAGAAAGAAAATGCAAAGAAATCATGCTCCCAAAATATGTCGGATCGTAAAGACATAGCCACAGCGACTGTAAGTTGGTAATGGCTGCTTAAAAAGCATTTGATTATTAGTTACCCGAGAGTAATAAATACGTAACAGAGTCAGAATAACATTGCACCATTGGTTAGTGGAAAAATTCTACTGCTCAATATAAGCTTTCATAAGGTGTTTGAATTCCTCAAACAGAAGTTACTGTTTGATTTTAATCAGCAAAATACAGTACATATTCTACCTACCTGATCCAATGCCAATTTCAGTTCTGCTGACTGTTGCTGCCCTGCCAGCACCATGTCTCGACTGAAATCGTGCATGCTCAGATCATTGATGTACAAACCGGTGTGCAACATAGCATCTAAACTGCGCATGCTGTAAAGAAAAAAAAAGATATAAAGAAATCATGCTTCCAAACTGCACTGTAATTGATCAGAAATAAAAATGAGAGTACAAGGAAAGGGAACGATCCTACCATTTTACCTGGTTAAATAAATTAATTTTAGATAACATGGAAAAATGCACTTACCAACTGTTATGATATCAAGTGGATTAATTCCTTTTAGAGTGTCGTGACTTATGACACTTTAAAAGCAAGCTGACAGTTTGCCGATTTAAGCCGAGTGAGCGTCTCTTATTTTTACAGTAGCGCCGACTAGGGCCAAGAATACGACTTAGCTACTTCATGCATCACATTCGCTTACACAACTCCTTTTTACGGGGGGGGCACATTTACACACCTCACAGATAGAACACAGAAGAAGAATAACCCCGTCAGAACCGGGACTCGAATCCGGGACGCCCTGATCACGAGAAGACGCGTATATCCTTATGCCAGAACGCCGCCTTTCCTTTTAGTTTTAAAACTAAAAAGAGTTTCCTTTAGTTTTAAACCTAAGCAAAATGGCACTGTATAACTGTACTTACCTATCGAATGAGGTGTAAGGCCGCTTTTGGATGCCAAAAAAAAAGCAAATAAGCTCGTATTTTGTTAAGAAATAAAATGATTCAACCACATTTATCTAATGATCGTAGGTTGGCTTATCTATACTTATAATAAAGCTCAATGTGTGTGTGTGTGTTGGTGCTCTAGAGGCCAGACCATTCAACCTACAGCCACAAATTTGGCACGTATATATGGAGGCCGAGAATGTGCACCTGGGGGTAATTTTTTCGAATTTTTAATTAAAATTTTATTTATTTAAAAATTAAGCGAAATTTTGGCGTGTTTCTGCTATAACTTCCGAAAATATTACCGCACAAAAATTTTTTTTACATAAAGTTAAAAATCAAAAATTTATCTTTTAAATGATACCAATGTTTTAACCTTAAAATTAAATTTCTCTTTTTAATGAATTTTTAAATAAATATTTTAACTATATTTTTCAACAATTTTTTTTTCGTACAAAATAAAAATAAAATTTAAGCTGCACGAGCACGTTTCGCATTCATGGGAAAAAATTAGCTTTCTTCAAATTGTTGCCATCACATTGATTAAAGCTCCAACTAAAAATAAATTAAATCTTTTTGGAAAAGAAATCTGCAAAAATATAATTTTCGGCACGTGTCTGTAGGAAATGGAACAAATTTTAAATATTATTTTTTCTAAAAAATAAATTCAAGAAAAATTATTTTATGATCTTTTACACTCTCTATATTATTAATCCAATAAATCAGTTTTATTTTAAGGCAAGTTTTGTTTAATATGAACAGGATATCCATTCAAATCAGGGCCACACAGCTAATTCCAGAATTGTACTTATCCTTCTGCGTCTTACCCCTTAACAAGGTAGAATCGTCGGAAAAGGGTAGTCTTGAGCTATTGAAACAAATAATGTATTTTTAATTCGATATGCTCAAAGAAATTCCAGTAATTCTACAGCTAATTTCCTAAAAAAAACTACCAATTGCGTTCTTATTCCAAAGCAATTCTACTTCACGATCTTGAAATGTATGTAGTTTATGTATGTAGTTTAAAAATTATTTACTAAATTTTAATAAAAATATTCCATTTATTCTTCATAATTTAATGTTTCGGCCACTTATAATAAATAAAAATTATCATTAAAAATTATAATAAATGATAAATAATATATTTATAATAAATAATTATATAAATGATATTATCAGCTAATGTTAATCTCAAAATATTATCAAAAATTAATTGTTTTAATATAAAAAAATTATTATTTAAAAAAATGTGATTTACCAAATTTTAAGAACAAAAATCCTCCATTTATTCTTCAATATTTAATATCCAGGCTCCTTATGATAAATTAAAAGTGCTCTAAAGTATTTTATTGTGAATTAGTATTTTTTTCCCGGCAGTATTAGGAATTGTCCGCAGTTTTCACGTCTCCCATATCGACGTATAATCCGAGTTCATCTTATTATTAAATATAGATATCTTATTATTAAATATAAACAAATCCTTTCGTTTTTCTAAATGTCATAAAAAGGAATGTGCCATGTATTAAGAGGTTTAACAAACGCGCTAGTCCAGAAGTACAAATATAAAAATGGAAAAACAGCTTCAGAAGCTTCTATAAACTTATAATACAAATTGTAGATCAAAACAAGATGGAAATTATTTGAGAGGTAATTTTATTTACAAAAGATGTCACTCATTGTCATTTCACTTCACAGACAATGAGCAAAGAACTTAACGGAAAATATTTTTCGTTGTTTATGAAATTACCCAAACAAAACGTTCTGAAACTTGGACAACATATGAATGAATTTCACTGTTTTATTGCATAGCAGACACATTGCCCCCTAAAGTTAGCCAAGTATTATATTATTGTTAAAAATTAACAGATACACTTGATTCGATTTTATCGCTGTCTTTTCTCATGGTTATAAACGAAACAAAAGGGGTAAATTTTTACAAATTCTGAAAAAGTCTGGAGAAGAGGAACAAATTCCTGAAAGTCTGAAAAAGTTCAAAATTATGTAAGATATTGGTTTCGAGGAAATGTTTTCGCGATCTTACAGAGATTGATGCCGCACACCAATGATCTAGTATGTTGAGGCATGGCTGAAAAACACAAATCTGAGAGAAGTACAGTTTAAGGGTCTGCATGTACTCTTTTGATGTGTCCGAAATCAGCATTATTTTAAAGCTCGCCCACACTCATTGTAGTTCTTCATTTTAAAAGCGAAAAAAAAAAATATCTGCAAAATAATGCAATTAAAATGTTACTTTTAAAACCAGCAATTTTGAATTTCAATGAATGAACGTCATATGTTTATTAGATAAACGACTTCTTTAAATGTTTATTGGAAACTAGAACCAGAACCAGTAAAACCAGAACCTACAGGAAAAAAAAATCGAGACAGCAAATGGGAGCTTTGCTTAGCGGGAAAACAAAGAAAAGAAAACTTCATATAATTGGCCACATACTTAACTTGCCCTCCGATAAGTTTAATGGTAGAAATATTTCGTTTTTGTCTTTAGCTATTTCGCATTAAAATAGTTTTCATGTTTTCTGAGACTGATATCTATGCAAATTCATTTTAATTATCTCCTAATCATTGGATAATGACAAAGCAATTGCAGTTACGTGATGGAATAAAATTTACAGAAGGAAACTCTGAAAATTAATGTCAAAAAAGAAATGATGACATTACGAATGGGGGAGGGGGCAAGGGTAAAGAAAGGAATAAATTTTACATAGTAAAATTATTAGGAAAATCGACCAGGTTGAAGATTTTATGCCAAGTCACGGCGAAGCAAATAGAAAAGAATCAATCAAAGTGTGAAATTGCTAGATTAATTCCAGAAGTGAAGTGAAGCTTTCTAAGTCCGTACTAGGCTGAGCCAAGATGTTAGCCTATTGTGGTGGGTAATCTTCGTCATGAATTTCAACCGGTCGTGTCAGGCTAAAAAATGCGTGATCAGGCTAATTTTTTTTTTTTTATCTTCATTCATCTTACAATCTGCAAATTTTTTTTGATATTGAAGTTGATTATCTTTGTTCACAAAAGCGGGATGAGTTCTTTTTCATTTAAAACTTCTCAATGTTAGCTCAACAACTCTTAATAAATTCAAACAATTCTAGCTACGGTTATAAAGGTGGCATTTTCGCATATCCGTGTGAATGCTATTTCCTCAAGTACAGGGAAGCAGAAGGAAAAACCATAGAGTAAATAGTGTTTTATTTGCCAGATCCGCTTCTTAAATGTATTTCATCCATGCCCCATGTAAAATACCACTTATATTGGTCAAATGTCCAAGTGACGATGATATCTCTTTCAACAATTTAAATTCTGTTATTAATATTAATACTTTGTTTCCATGAATACAACTCAAATGCACTGATGACATCCAGTTTTCTTCTTTTGCTTTTATTTAACTTTGCATTACTATTTTTGAGCTTGGTACAATTATTTAAAAATATATTAATAAAAACAGATATAAATTTTCGACTGTGCTCTTCTTTTGTTCGTTGACATGTACGGCATATGCCTACAAAATTAAAATCTGGAATTTTAACAAGGTATTAATTCTTAATTTTTTTTTCTGCTTGTAAAATTTATTCAACAGAAACACTAAAGTTATCACCACACAGCTGTCTGTATTGCCCAAATCTACCTTTCAGAGGATGGGTTTGATATTTGAAAGTTAAGACGTAGCTATTAGAAGAAATTTGTAGCTGATAAATATTTATATCTATCATTGTTTTGGTTGTATGTTTGAATGAACAAAAGGTTTCCGCAGTTAATTTTTCCATTTTCTTTTCTTGACCCGAAATAGAAATTTTTTTCAATTCATTTATCTATTTAATGTCTTTTTCCAGAAATAGTAGCCTATCGTCAGAAATCAAATTATTTATTCCATTGAGTAAAAAATAATCAAAAGATAAATTTAAACATTGTTCACATTTCCAAATAGTTGCGATATTTTTATAAAATAATGCTCTAATTTTCTAATATTTAATGATTGTTTTATTTATCTGAAATAATAATGCTATTTTTTCTGAACTTTAGGAGCTATCGACTTTTTTACAATTATTTTAAAAAGTAAAATATTTCCTGCGAAAAAACGTTTTACAAAAAATTGAACGCAAAAAATTAGTGAAAAAAAAAATGGTTTTCTGTGAAGTCAAAAAAATATTATATACGCAAACAAAATAATTCTGCCATTAGTGTTACACAAATTGAATTATATGAATCGTTAAACCACTCTTGTTTACACTCTGCAATGAATAAAGAAAGTCTAATGCTAAGAGACATGAAAGGATTTTAGGTTTAATGTATACTTCGCATTAAAACTTATAACTCGGAAAAAAACTGCTATTTAAGAAAAATAAATAGTCTTAATTACTCACATGATAATCAAGTGTGATATGGTAATTCGTTTTAGTAATCCAGAGGCGATGTCATAGAATTTTAATGCAACAACTGCTCAAAACTCTTCAAAATAACAAACGAACGGACGCTAGGGATGATGGACATTAACTGACCAAAGCTAAAGACAGTCCATCGCTTAGTTAAAACCGGTAATGGCGGAAACGGTCACTGTTCCAGGCCCATAAAACTTTTACTGCTCTCTAAGTTCTCGGAGGTCCCGCCCAAGGTGACTTCATCGTATTTTCTTTTTTATCATGAATCCTTGGCTCTTAATTAAATATGTTAGATTAATTGGGATTAAAACCCTTGCACTGAGCATTGCGCGAATGAAGAAAATAAATTCAGGAAATAATTCAACTGAAATTTGGGTATCCATAAATGAACTATCGTAGCAATGGCACAGTGTCCAGTATAATCTGAATGACGAATCGTCATGGCATTTTATCGAGTCTTGAGATGGACATCAAACAGCCTTCATTATAGTGCAGCCCATACGAACACCCTACTTAAGAGGTACAACCCGTCATCAGAGTGGGAGTCATTGGACCACACACTATTTTTTAATCATAAAGGAAGTGAAGCAAGAACCTGCTTACTCATACGGTTCTTTTCCAATAAATAAATTTTAAGGACTTTATTCCAGGAAGTTTTAAACTCTAGAAAGCATAAAATTCGGAACTTACAATGGTGTTCCTAGGTAAGCCATACTCTTCCACTCCTCCATGTAAAGCATTTGGCCCTTTAAATGCAGCAATCTGTCTTCCATACCTGTAAAAAATGGAAAGTTTTGCTATTGCTAAAAAAATTGCTATATCAGTTGACACATAGCATATTTTTTTTTTAAAGTTCTATATAAAGATGTCCAATTAAATTTGTAAAAAAAATCGGTGTAAAGAAATACTCATAAAATGATAGTTATAAAAGGTATTGATGGTTAAATTCTTCTAAGATAGAATATATTTTATGTAACAAAACAGGAATTCTAATAGACAGTGAAATTAAAATATCTGTTCTGAAAATTATATTTGTAACAATAGTAATAAAATTTTATGTCGTGATAAAGTTGTCTTAATATCACATAAAATTTTTTTTTTTTTAAATTCCACATTAGTTATTTTTGGATAGTGTCAGTTGGAAAAATGTGATATATCTCTGAGGTATAAATAAATGTCGCAATGCTAGGAAAAAAATTCACTGTTACTTTCTTATTTTGAAATATACAGAAAGTAAGTGACAAAATTATGCAGCTCCTGTTTCCATTTTAACACATGTTTTGCGAATTGCGAATGGTATGCATGTTCTGAAAGTTCATCATACTGCTCTTCTTTTCGTATGACCCGAAGTATAGGAATACTCATATTTTCGATATATTGTTTCAAGTTCAAGATTATTATAACTGTAGGTTAACTCCTAGAGGTACTACTAAATACCAAACCTTGTGTAAAGTGCCAAATTTAATTTCATTGTTCAACATATCCTCTGGAAAAAAATCGCCCAACTTCTCTAATATAATTTGCAAAAATGCACTGTATGAAACCATCTCGCACACTCTAATAAATGTACTTATACATTATTAACCTTATACCATTGATGAATAATAGCGACAAAAGAGCCCATTAAATGCGATTTCGAAGACATTTTGGCGATTAATCACTTAAATGTGTTTAAACAAAAGCGTCAAGAACGATTTGTGTATTTTGAACACCTTTTTAACGACTGATTGCAACCAGAATTTGATACAAACACACAAAAAAAATGAAATTTCATATATCAATGTGTTTCTGATTTAACGTGTTGTTTCTAAATTTCTCAGATATATGTATTTTGATGTTAAATCTGTGTACCAAATTTTACATATTTTACATTTTGTTTTGTAAATGTTCTGTTAATTTATACTAAGACAAATAGGCAGGCAGACTTTCTCTGAATGGATTCACTTCACAATTTTCTAAAAATCTACAAATTTGGTCCAAAGCCCACACACCAAATTTCATCTGCCTAGTTCAAAGCATTTCTGAGTTATCAGACATAATTCCAAAAATATGTTTTTCGAACATAAAAAAATCTGAAACGTGTAGATTCGTCAAAATTTAAGAGTTCGCATATTTCGACGATTACAATGCTTTGTCTTTGCACATCAGAATACAATTATATTAATTCTGATTTAAAAGTATAAATTATTCTTGCCTCAAAGGCAATAATTTTTTATATACTAATTCATTCCTGCACAAATTTTTGATAGTGAAATGCGAAAAAAAAAAAAAAAAAAAAGAAAAAAAAAAAATGAGGAATTTTTTTTTTTTTTCATAAGGAAGTTATTCGAATCGCGTAGCTCCGCTGATGGATCGCATGTAACGAGGTACAGAGAATTCCACTAATGAGCGAACGTACTCACTGACGTCATCGTCCTCTTCGTCCATCCCCAGAAGCTGGTGGTTACCGTTCGAGGTGTCTTGGCCGAGGATGGGCATCACGGAACTCAGCTCGAATATGTTGTTCGAATGGACTAGAATCTAAAACAGAAAAGAAAATTATAACATGAAAATCAAGTACAATCAATACTGCTGAAAAAAGGAAAGCTTTGAACTAACTATTGTGAGTAATTTTTAAAAACTCAAAAGGCAGAAACAAGCAGATAGGTATTTTCAACTAGTACATAAATGAAACATGCCAACGTTTTATTTATTACTAGTTGATATATCCTTTGGTGCCAGAGATGAAAATCCTTTTATGCAAAATATTTTTCATGTAAAAACCACTGTTTAATAAAATATTATAATATATAAAATATTTTTTCTCAAGACATTTATTTTAATAAAAGATAAATTTAAAAAAATACTTGTATAATAATTCAGATTCTTAAAATTAAAAAAAATATTCTTAATAAAAATAAATAAATAAAAAAATTAGTAAATATTCTTAATAATAATAAATAAATAAAAAATTAGTAAATATTCTTAATAATAATAAATAAATAAAAAATTTTAATAAATATTCTTAATGTTAATGTTAACTCCTCACACAACACATCGACGGACCATATTATTTTCTCCTCACACCACATTCATTTTGTTAACTATCTCTATTATATAACTCCTCAAAATTACCACACCATGTTAGGCACACACATTTATTGCATCACAACACAGAACAGAGAAAAATATACATCAATGCATTGCGTCACGTGATTACATCGAGTCACATGATTACATTGAGTCACGGGATCAGACGGGATGGAGAAAAGCGCGCGAACAGTTAATAAATAAATAATTTTTTTAATAAATATTCTTAATGATAATAAATAAATATTTTTTTTAATCTTAAGTTTCAAGAGAATTAATAACAATTGAAAGAAAAAAATGCAGAAAAATAAAATTAATATCGTTGAAAAAACAAAATTTTTTAATTTATTATTGCGTAAATTTTTTCGAATTAATTTCCACCCAAATTTTTGTGGGAAAAAGTAATATACATTGTTAAACAACTATTTTGAAATAAATGAAAACTTGATGAAAAGGAATATGTTTAAGCAAAACAGACATTTTAAATAAAACTTTCAAAATGTTTAATTTTTTAAAAATTAATAACAACTGCAAAAATATTGAGTAGAAATAAGATATTGATATAAGTAAAATGATAAAAATTTAAAAATGTGTTAAAATATTGCGTTTAAAATAATTTGCTTTAATGTTATTGCAGAAAAATGGTAACATTTCGGTTAATTTTTAATTAACTGAATGTTTAATATTTGCATTTTGAAAAGCTGATGATATTCTTCCTCTTGTAATAAAAATAATAAGAATTATTATATTAAGTTTAATTGAAATGTTTTTTTAGGAACACTCATACACAACTGCGGTAGCTTTTATTTAAATTAAAATTATAGATTACTCGGGGTTCGATATTTGCCGCTCAGCTATTTCGCCAGAGATATTGATTGTGATTAATTTCGATTTAGTTTCTTACGAATTATTATATGCTCATAATTGCTTCATTAAAGAATTTTTAAATATTTTACTGATTTCTTTTATTTTCTAACCTCTGTTTCGGGAAATTTTGTCATTTTAATTCAAATGAAAAACCATAGAGTAGTATTTTAAGTAATTTTTGTGTTAAATCATAACATTTATGAATGACTTCATTGTGGTCTAAAAGCATAAAAATTCGGTAAATCATACCAAGCAAGGCATATAGTCAAATTGGTTAAGGGGTTAAAAATAAAGTAACGAATATTAAAGACGCGTTATTTTAATAGTCTTACAGAAGTTTTGTTTATTGTATACTTGAACCTCTTTCATACAATTGAGTCCCATGACATCGCTGTGCTATTTAAAATATAACTGTATAAGCTGAATGAGCATTAATTTTCGTGTAATTTCATTTTCTTATTCCATATGTAAACAGCATGGATATTAAATATCACATTTCTTCCATAGTTTTCAACAATTTAAGAAAATTGTGTGCGAAATATTTGATGAAATAATGAAAACAGTTTAAATTTCATTTTAATAATGAAAGCTATTGTTGAAAATTATGCCAAAAACATTTCACACAATTTTTTTAAATTTATCAAAAAAAATTGTATAATAATTAGATCGATATAATTAAAAAAAACAATTTTCGAATTTTAAAATGATGTAAAAGAAGTTTTAATATTTTAAGTCTCAAGATGCAATAATTTTATCAGAGTTATTATGTTAACACTCCAAAACATTATATAATTATTTATTAACTAAAATGTGAAAAATAGAAATCGCATTGATATTCATATTCTCATTCTTTAAATTATATTTGTGTAAAAAACTGATAATGTGCACTGTGTAGGAATGCGAAGTATAGAAATGGTTATGAGGTGTATTTCTTATGAGGTACGCTTCTGGTTATGAGGTATATTTTCTTTACTTTTCAACCTTTTTATCATTAACATTAGTGGTTTGGCCATTTAATATTCTAGCATATCTAGAGGGAAGACGGAATTATATTTTATGCTTTTTTATAATATGAACAATTGCAAGTCTTCTAATTATATGAATTACATAAGAAGAAAATAAGAAAAATACGAAAGAAAGAACGAGATTAAAGTATCATTAATGATTAGGACAAGATTACCACCTTCTTTGTATAATCAAAACCGAAGAGAAAAATTCTGCGGTTGATATAATATTTTTATAAAATACAGTCTAGACAAGTTTTGCCTTTATTTTTTACTATTACCTCAATTCGAAACTCAAAAGTTTCCGGGCAAAATTTAGTTTCAATTGAAAGAAATATATGACGTTTAGTGCACTGGTATTGATTTTTATATATTGTTAAAAATTAAAATTCTTTGTAACTATCAGTTTAATTTATATAAAGAATCAGAAAAAAAAATTGCATTACCGCAAATAAATTACCTGGACACTGCTTGATGACACTACGAAGTCATGGGACTTAACTCCAATAAGGAGCATTATGCACACAATAAACAAAACAGGTGCAAAGCTATTAAAATAACACGGCGTTAAATTTTGTCACAATTTAATGCTTAGAAATACTTTGTTGAGGAAGTTAAGGACCTCAAGTTATGCATATGATATTGAACTGAAATTAAACATAAACAATATAGTTCGGCGAACCAACTGGTCATCGGAAGGTGTTTGTTTTATATATTATCGCTTTCACGCATGGTTGAACTTTCATTATTTTTGTAAATATACCCACATCCGAAAGGATTATTGCATATTCGAAAACTTCTTTAAAAAGTACTTACAGCTTCCCACGTGCATTCGATGAGTGGCCTGGTGAGGTCGAACACCTCTGGTAATCTCCGACCAGTGATGTCTGGCATGATGGCGCGCAGACTTTTGCCTATCGTCTTGATGTGGAGGTGGGAATCGAACACAAGACAGAAAGGGAAGATCTCCAGGAAAAGGAAGGCCTTAATAGGCAGCATGGTGCGGTCGATCCGCAGAGTCTTTCGCTTCTCTTCCAGACGGAAAGCTCGGTTATCGAATGACAACTGCAGGATGACGTGGTACACCCCGACCGAACTCGTCTGCTGCAAGACGTGCACGTCGACGTCTGTGTTGTAGAAGTGGTGACCAACCTCCTGGAAAAATAGAACGGAAAGTTGAAGAAGTGGAAATGGCTGTTAAAACAGAAGGCGATTACAAAATGATTACGATTTTTTTATGCACGTTTTTTTAAAAATCCGTAATAGATTATTTCTCACAGGTAAGTATTTATATGACATTTATTATTTATTTCATCTTTGTAACAAATGAAATGTGTTTAGAGCCTTAACTTTCAACAACGCTTTAAATGAGTCCCCTGTCGAATTATTAATAAATTAAGAGGATTGTCCGCTGAATTTTAAAATTTTACATCAGTTAAAGCAAAATATGTTTCTATTAAATGCATATTTCAAAGTATTTCGTAGAGTCAAAATCACATTTTACTTGCTCATTGACAGACTATATATATTTTTTTATTTCATTTCCAATAATTATTTTCAAATTTTCGAATTTTTTTCTGCACCCTCTATGACAAAGTTTGATTTAATGTCGCTGGTAAGCAGGTCAATCACATGCGTAGACTGTTAAAAAATGTTCCTAATTTTTTTAAATTTAAATTAAACTTTTCAAAATTTACCGAATTTAACTTACAAGTAAATGACTCGTATCGAAAAATATTACTTAATTTTTAATATTTAAAAAAATTACTTAAAAATTAAATTAAATTTCCTGACTTTTGGTGTGCTTATAAATTGACCTGATAACCAGAGAGATACGGATTTCTGAACCTTTGTCTTTGCTGAATTTAAATTAAATGCTCTGGAATTTCCCATTTTTCTCAGACATTGAAATTACGTAAGAAAAAAAAAACAGCGGGTGTTGTCTCCCCGAAATTTTCGAGCATACTTTCCAATAAAGGTGTTATCCCGCTTCCCTGGCATAAAATATTTGACTTTAGGTAAAGCAGCGAATGGCTGTCACGGCATTGATTAGCAATAGTTGCGAAATGCAGATTTTTGGGGTAAATATATTTAGCATTTTTACTGAATCTATCGCGCGAATATATATTTTGAAAGCTTTTTTTTCTGGTCAATGAAAACTAAAATTTTTACCCGGATCTGCGCTTTTAGTTACAAGATCACATACCGAATTCCATTTATTGTGAAATTATAGATTGATAGACAATCAACTCGTTGACAAAAAGTTCAAAATCTGATAAGAATCTATATTTTAGAAACTAAAACTGTGTACCAAATTTTATCGATCAAGTTCCTTGCGTTTTGATGTTACCGAACACCTGTACTCGAAAAGCCAGACATACAGATTTCCACTGAATAAATTTCATCAAAAATTTGATATAAGTCTATAAATTTGGTCCTAAGTTGATATTCTGCATTTTATCCATCTGATTAACAGCGTTTTTGAGTTATCGTGTTCTTATGCACAGAGACATAATTCCAAAAATGTGTTTTTCGAATTTAGGAATGTCTGAAACCTGAAACTTTATCAAAATATCCAATTTGAATTTTTTGACTTATTATTTAGAAAAAAAAAAGATTTAAAACATGTCTACATTTCTTTACTGAATAGGAGGAAATAATTTTTCAAATCAAGAATTTTGTTGTTGAAATCAAATTATAAAAGTATCAATAACTGATAAAAGTGTTTATGTTAGTAAAAAGTTTTTAATCACATTTGCACTGTATTTTGAATTTATAATGAATGTTCACATTATTTTATAGTTTCTGTTATTTGTTGTAGCATGCTTTTCTTAAAGAACTTTTTTAAAACAGCATTTAAACTCTTTTAATATTGTATGATGAAATTTTTTTATAATTCCTTATAGAGATGCCATCACTTATTTGCTTATAAATTTATGTACATTTATTTATAAGACACATTTTATCTTGACATAAAAAATGTGTAAAAAATGTATTACTAAATTCTATCGTTAAAAACATGAAACACGTGAAATTAAATAAAACATGTAAAATTATTAAAATTTAAATATATTATTTGAGACATTTTTATTCTCCTGGTTTTTTAAAAATATAATTTAAGAATTTAACTATTCTACTTTATATTAGTTTAATGATAGATATATAGATAATAAAGCACGGCACTGTTAAAATTTTTTAAATTAAGTAAGAATGCAAAACTCAAAGAATTAAATAAAAAATGAAATAAAAATACAGATTTTAAAATAAATATTCCCATTTCTTTCATAATAATTATCAAACACTTATAAAACACTTTTTTTTGTGTGTTTATTTTTCGATGAAGTAAATAGTAGAATGCTCTAAAATACTAATATTTTTTTTAAATAAATAAATTAATTAAAGTTTATTTTATTAAGATTGTAAAAAAGCCACTTGCACTAAAATCACCTTTTACAAACGGCAATGTATTTTATGAGATATATGTGAAGGGAAATTTTTATCAGAAATAATCCTAACGCTTCAATATCGATTGGTAAGATTCCAAGCTTTTCACCGTTTAGAATGAAGAATCTAGCGAGCGATACAGCTGACCTTCACAAATAACTTAAGAATCCTCTTCCGGTATTTTTGATATCTCAAAACGATTTATCATCTTTATAAATCTTGATTGATTTGATAGACAATCATAAACTCTTATTCCAGAGAGTCGGCTCATTTTTTTTTCTTTTAATACATTTAGGTAAAAACCTTTGTCCTTTCGGTGCTGTCTCTTCCTTTTATAAAATTGCTACTCAAGGAAAGTAACGATTTATCAAAAGAGACTTGACATTTTTAAAGCTGAAGAGATTGTTCAATAATTTTGAATGAAATCGTTAAACATCAATCAAAATTAAGTTCAACTGTGTCAAAAATGATGAGTATTTTGTTACTGATAATTTATTACATAAGTTAAGTAAATATTTATTACATAAGCTTTGTACAACTAAATTTAAATTGGATTTTTTTACTTTTCAGATTATGATGGATAATTTTTGAGTTCATAAATAATTTGTAATGAAAAATAGCTTTTATTTATTTAACTTCTAACAAATTCAGAAATTACAAATTATTTACATATTTAAAATAACCAGGAAACCGAAGAATCAGTCTCCTACCTTGGTCAGTGAGTCCGATTTTGCCTAACTTTTAATTTATGTGAACGTTCTGTAGATGTTTCATCAATGATCGTCTGTTATTTGCCATCCCCCAATTAATATTTTGAGATGAATTTCAAAAGCAATACATCATCACACATTTTCTATGCGGATAACCAAGCCAAAGTTCCTCAATATATCAATCTTATTAAAATTCATTTCATTTCAAAACTCAAGATATATCAACCAATAACTGCCTGTCCTCACCCCAATTTCAAAAATAGTTCCATAATCACTACCTCAATGTGCACTTTCTTTGGGGCGGGGGGGGGGGGGGGACTAATTCTCACAATCCCCAATTATTCGCCAATTTTCATTTGAGTTAAAGTTTATGACATTTAGACACATCATTAATGGTCACTTGGCTAAATTAAATGGCCCACTTGGCTAAATTGAAACTTTGATGCACCTCTCAACTTCAACAATTGGACCGATTTCGCCACTTTCATTCGCCAGTTAATCTCATCTCTTAGTTGCATGATTAACTTGTCAAAATGTTCACTACTGACCGATAATCAGTGGTGTTGATAATATAAGTGAGCCTCAGGGTAGAATATGACCAGTCGCTATCAGAAGTTTTGCAGAACCAAAGCTCTGACATTTTTTTTAACTCCTCGTGATATATTATTTTCAAAAGTAGCATAACCGCAAATCAAAATTTGACATAGAACTACGATTGTAGTCAAAAGGTCATAGAGCAAAACTCATTTATTCAAGCCATCGTGTTTATATGCTGTGAGAGCACTGACCATCACATGGCCAACCATTAATGGAATTAGTTCCAAATTCGATACATGCCTATATTTTAGATACTAAATGTGAACCAAATTTCACTTATATAAGTTGTTACATTTTCGATTTAACGCTCTTTCAGGTATGCAAGAATACTAACCGACAAATGATCAATCTTTTGATGATTTTAGTTCAAAATTAAGGAAAAAAAAATTTAGATACTTAACCTATATACTAATTTTTATCTGTTTAGTTCTTTTTGTTTTGTACTTATGGTTCTATTCATTTATAATAGGATATAATATCGCTCCATACCCTTGCAACCTTCTAATAGGACAGACAGACTTTCCCTCAATAGATTGAGCACAAAATTTGATAAAAACCAAATTTGATCTGCCTGGGTTAATCGGTCTTGAGCTATCGTGTTTTCAATCAGATATGATTCTCTAAAGTGTGTTTTTCGAACTCGAGAAAATATGAAACTGAGATATTCTACAAAACCTCGAACTCGAATATTTTGATAGATTCGATATATTTATTTTTAATATATCTGTCCATCGATCTGTCTATGAACATGGTAAATCAAAAACCATTTCAGCAAGACAATGAACTTTGGAATATGGTCTTTATTCCAAATTTGTAGATTTCTATAAAATCTGAAAAGTCTCCATTCAAAGCACATCCGAACTGTCCGAATATAAATTCACATGATAACTGGAAAACGAAGAACAAAGTTTGTTTAAAGATCTGAAGTGTGAATACCTATTGAATTTAAAACTGAGTCGGCCAAGGTGGTAAGGAGTCTGTAGTTTTGTACTTTCTAAACGCAATAATACATTGATTTAATACGTAATTTATACAAATTTAATACGTAATTTTGTGATTGCAATTGTAGTTCTGAGTTAAATTCAAGCTTTAATCAATCAAAAAGAGACATTCAAAATTCACATTCGGTGCGTTGGTGTTTATGTAATAACCACAATTCAGGATTTATCACCAACGATTGGAAGGTAATGCACTTCAATTATTATTGAAGTAATCGTCACTATATTGTTTCAATTATTCGCCAATGGCATGCGGTTAAAAATACACGAGTACATTTATTGGAGAAATTTTCAGGAAGAGTGTTCACACTCATTCTTGCTCATCAAGGCCGGAAACCTGGGGTTCATCAGATTCCCAAAATGTGATTATTCGGCGATATAATCCTATAATCCATTGTCCTATAAGGGAAAGTAAAAATGGCCACTCACCTTGATTTGCCCAATGGTGTACCAGAGAAATCCTCTTCTGGCGCTTCTGTAATGTAGGGTAAGACCCGAAGGTGTCTCTCTTTCGCAAAAGAAAGAGGGTGCCTTCATGCGCGGATAGCTGAATTTCAGGTACTCGTGCAGGTTGTCGAGACCGTTCAGGAAATCTCGCATGTGCCTTCCCAATACGGAGAGGACGCGGTCGTAGCCGTAGTGACCTACAAAAGACACAAAGTAGACGCCCATTCCTTCTAGGAACTCACGCTCTGATACGCCGAGGATCTGAAAAGAAGAACAGCAGACATAAAAAACTAATGTGCAAATGAGAATTCAATGATTTGCGTTCCAATAATGTGAAGCATATAATTATTTAAAAAAAACCATTTTTATTAAATTAATAACATTAAAAAAGACTTAAAAGAACTGACATTAGGAAAAAGTTGCTAATTCGAACCAGTTACGCATTTTTGTAATCTACAATGATAGGAAAGTGTTATTAATTAAAAAAAACAAGCAGTAATTTTTTGTAGTTTATTCATTATCAAAAAATATTATAAAGATTTTTAGAAATGCTCTTTAAACTATATCATATGAGGATTACCCAAAACCTGCTGAAACATGGCAGGCGATAACCATCAACCTAACATACGGAATGGCTGTAGTCGCGGTCATTCAAGTCCTAGAGTTGAGTCCTAATGGTCGCCACTGGCCATCATAAAACCTCTCTCATGAGTGTGAGGTATTCCGAAAGAAATAGTGTAATTCCTTATCCCACAGGTCTTGTGGAATTCCCTTCCCCATTGGTCCTATTGTGAATACTCTTTACATTAGAAAGATAATTCAGGAATAGGCCAATTATTCCGCGTGGTTCCACCTGCTGTATGGAATGGTGTCGTCGCAGTCATTCAAGCACTACAGTTGAGTTCTAATGATCATTACTAACCACGGTAAAACCCCTTTCATGGGGGGATTTCAAGAGGAATTGTGATGTTCTCTGTCCCATATGTTCTGTTGTGGAATTCCCTGTCCCGTACGGAAAAAATTCCACAATAAGTCAACCATTTTGCGTGGTTCCACCTGCTGTATGGAATGGCTGTCGTCGCGGTCATGTAAGCAATAGAGTTGAGTCCTCTTGGCCATTACTAACTACGGTAAAACCTCTCTCATAGGGGGGAGGTTCCAAGATGAACTGTGGAATTCCTTGTCCCACAAATTCTCTTGTGTAATTCCGTTATATAGATTCTATTTTGGAATTTACTTTACCATAGGTCATATTGTGAATTCTCTCCACAATAGGAGAAAATTCCACAGTAGATCAACCATTCCACGTGGAAGGTCCATGGAATGCTGTATGGAATGACTATCGTCGCTGTCATACAAGCATTAGAGTGGAGTCCTAATGGTCATCATTAGCCACGGTATAACCTCTTTCATATCTCTCTCTAATAGAAGGTAATTCTAAAACAGAACAGCCATTCCACGTGACATGCTGTGGCTGTCCACCTGCCATCTAAGGTGGTTTTCATCATGGTCATTCAAGCATTAGAAATTAGTCCTAATGACCATCACTGGCTACGGTGTAATTTGTCCCATAGGAGATACATTTCTTCATGAAAGCAGAAGAAGCTCGACCCAAAACTTTAATAAACCCACCGAATAATTGAGAGTCAATCGCAATACAGGAAACATTTCAGACCCATACCTAGTATTCAGAACAATGGTGGTAATTGGTAGTAATGAATTGTATTTAAATTCATAATGATTTTCAAAATTTAATATAAACACACATAGTGGTACTAAAATTTCATAACACATAGAATTTATATTTTTAGAATATTTATTTATTTGATAAATAGAATAGTGGCTATTATAATTATTTTAGCAGCGCGCCTTCCATAGTCCAGTGACATTAAATGCCTGTCTTGTCGATAACTCGCCCTTGGCTATCAGGTGGGAAGAAATAAAAAGAAACCTTATTTAAATTGAAACTTATTAAAATTGTCTAATCAAAAAAATAAAAAATACTTGTTCCCCAAGTTGAACCCCTCTAGTTTCAGATTTTTCAAATCTGCATCAGTAAATTCATTTCTTTTAAATAGCTAGAATTTTATTTTTTCTGAATTTTTATTTTATTTTTAATAAGTTATTTACCATGCCTGGAATTTTTAAATATCTTTTGCATTTTCAAGTATAAAATATTTCGGATTTATGTTCAGAAAATTTAGTTCTTCTAATAAAAATCTCCTCAATTAACATTCCAATTTAATATCTTCGTTGTTCAACGTTCCCGACAGACAAGCCGAAAAATCTAGTTACTGCAGTTGCAGTAATAGATATGACAGACACCATCAAAACTAGAATTAATTCTAAAAAATCACCCCATTTTTGTTTCATGTCACGTGTCTATCATTTGTATTTGGCCTTGAATTAATTTCAATTTCAGAAGGCAGAATTCTGTCATTGAACCTACGATGATATGATACGTCGCTCGAAGGACATACGGATTTGAGCGATTACTGAACTCGGCATTATCTGCTTCTTTTTCTTTTTAGTTGGTGTTTGGAATAAACGGGTTTCGAAAAGATTGAAAATGTATGCAGAATATGCCAGGGAAAGCTTGCTAGACGGAATTAATGACAATAATATGAATGATTGTAGAAAGAGCTTAAATAGGAATATTGCTAAAAAAAATATATGAACGATGTAAGCGATATTTATGGATTTTTTTTTTAAAATATGGAAAGCTTTTTTTCTAGTTAGTTCTTTATGAAATCCGTACTTTTTATTAAATTACATGAAAAATAAACAAAGTTTACATCGATATATCAACCAATTTTCGATAGAGGAATTCTGACGAAATATTTCATGGATTAAATTAACATAAAATTTACATTTCTCGGAATGATTACTATTAGGCAACAAACATAAAATTTTTGTGTTTCGAGTTTTCTTACAACACTGGAATATTGTTAAAGAGCAATTAACTAATTAAATCAGTATCCAGTTTTTGAGTTGTTTTTGTCACAGACAGATGAACGGACATTTTCCAAAAAGGTGTTCTTCGAACTTACGGAAAACTAAAACGTGAAGATTCTTCAAAATCTCTAGTTCGAATTTTTTGACGATTACAATATTTTCTCTAGATTTCGTATCCGAGAAAGTAAAGTAAAAAAAAAACTATTAAGATGGTGTTTCGGTCAAATATAGAAACACAAAAAAGAAGACAATGTATATCGAGCAATAGAAGTAAAAATCACACGAAAGAAATTCTGTGCTTGTTCATAAAAAATGTGTGCAAAAGAAAAAAAAAAAGAATTCTTTAAATATTGCTTACAAAAACTATGAACCACGAGAATCATTGTTTAGAGACAGTCAATTAAGCAGTAATTTTTATTAATTAAAAACTTTTCTTCCAAAGTATTTTTAAGAGAAAACTCTTATTCTTATCCGCGTCATTCTTATTGAATGAAATTATTACAAATATTTAAAACAAATTTTTTTTATTTCTTTGCTTTTAGGTTGACACTTGCAATATTTCATTAAATTTAGGCCATTTTTATAAGTTATTAATAACTTATAAACAAATTAAACTTCAAATATTTTTAATATTATTTTATTCAATCGATATTTTAGTCTTAATTTTTAAAGAACGTTCCAAACTATAAGAGAATTTTGCGCATTTTAATACATACTAATTTTTACATGAAAAATATTAGAAGCGGAGGCATTTCATCCTAAACAACATTAGATACATAAAACATATCAATGAAAAAGAGAAAAATTATATTGCGTAATGTCACTTTTTATAGTTTGATACATATATTGAACCACACAATTATATAAAAGAAAAACAATATGATTGTACGGTGTAAGATATTACGCTGAGAAATAATATGTATTATATGAAATCAGTAACATTCTGTTATATATGAAACGCAGAAATAGCTGCATTAGTTAAATCTCTACTTTTACTAATAATAAAGATGAATATGTGTGTTTGTGTTGATGCTGTATGTGTCAGATAATTTGAAGAGATGTATCAAATTTGGTACATATATATGTATATCGAAGGATAAAAATGAGTGCTTCAGAGTAATTTTTTGAAATTTTAATTAAAAATTAAGCTGAATTTTGGTGCTTTTCCGTGGGAACAGCCGAAAATATTATTACACAAAAGCACCATTTTTACATCGTTTTGAAATTTTAAAAATTCCCTTTTTTATGATAGCCAAATAACCGTGCATTTTTTCCTAAATTCTGTAATTTTTGAAAGCTATTTTTGCCTAATTCCCAACAATAGGTTATTTGTAACCCTGAAATTGAAACTGCTTTCATGGCTTCATCGAATATTTAAAAGCGTGATTTTTTTTTTCATTGTTGAGAACTAAAGAAGAAGGATTTTGCCTAATATCTGTGTGGTTTGAATTAAGTAATTTTAGTAAGACGAATAAAAAATTAACTGACGGAATAACATGAAATTTAGAAGGTTGATGAACCAGACATTTATTACTTCAATGGCGATATGATATTATGGATTTGTCTGCTTTAGATAGATTCATTTACACAATAAACAGAAAAATGATGTCTGACAATATTTGGGTATCAAGGATACGAAAGTATATCTAAATTATCTGAAATTATGTATAATCAATATTTCTGACGAAACAACTACCCAAGGCAATTAGTGCAAAATATATGGAAACACTAGTTACATGCGAGTAGCAAATAAACATATTTTTTATACTTGATCTTCTGAAATAAAGATTTAAAGTATACACAATTTGTAAAATATAAACTAGAAGCAATGCATTATATTATATGAGCACCAACATTAACGCAAAAATAAATAAATAAATAAATAAAAATAACGCCTTTATATAAAAATCGTATAATTATGAGTGCCAGCCTTAATGGAAAATATTGCATTTATATAAAAATCGTTTAATTATGAGAGCAAAGCACTATGCAGAATATTGCATTTATATAAAAATCGTATAATTATGAGTGCCAGTGCTAATGCAAAATATTGCATTCATATAAAAATCGCATAATGATGAGCGTCAGTACTAATGAAAAATATTGGATTTATATAGAAGTCGTATAATTATAAGCGCAAGCACTAGTGCAAAATATTGCATTTATATAAAAATCGTGTAATTATGAGCGCCAGCACTAATGCAAAATATCACATTTATATAAAAATCGTATAATCATGAGCGCCAGCACTAATGCAAACTATTGCATTTATATAAAAATCGTATAACGATGAGCGCACGCTCTAATGCAAAATATTGCATTTATATAAAAATCGTATAATAAGTAAAACGAAAGAAGTTGCACAATATATATAGTACAAAAATAAAATAGAAGCATTTTACTATGTATGAGGTAAGCATCGGATATTAGTTAACCCAAACAAAATAACTCGCTTCGTGTATAATTGGTTATCATTTGCTTATGTAAGAAACCAAAACAGCAACATTTAAAATTCGGAAGCAATTCGGTTCCCAAATTACTCTGCAAATAGCCTTGGTCGTCTTGAAAATTAGTAATCGTCCATGCTTTCAGCCATCGAAATAAATCTTCCTGGATTTCTATTTACTGCAACCAATCTCCTCATTGCTTACGTACGAGATAATAACATAAATAGCAATAACGCTGGGCGTTGGCTGTAATTGCTGGCGTTCTTGCTCATCTAATATAAGTTCAATGCACACAACAGATTTAACTTGCCTTCGATTTCCAAGGAGTATATTTAGATTCCAAAAACGGAACTTGACTCTTTGACTCAGTTTATAATTATCGCCCAGCGCCCTTCAAAATAGACGATTGCGGGAATTCACTTGCTGCAAGATCTGGAGCATTAGATCTTGCAGCAACGCTTCACTATCGCGGCAAGATCTGAAGGATTCATTAGTGGACTTTTGTGAGTGCTTAATGAGCTGGAGAAATTACCACTCACGACCTGCGGATATAATTCTCGGGTTTCGCAAGAGGGATTGGAGAGAACAAAGCCATTATTGCTGATGATCAATGACCACTTGTTGGGTAATTAAAGGGGAAAGGGGGTGATGATTCAATTAGCAAATCGTAATTAATGAATCAGTTGCGTGGTTTGAAATTGTCTGAACAAGAAGAAATACAGCAATTAATTCAAGACGTGCTAAAATTTTAAGTGTTTTGTTTTTTCGCCATTAGCATTTGTAATATCGTCATTTGGTTTGAATGTTTTGAGGCATTTTATTGTTTTATGTATTAAGTATGCATGCCCCTCATTAATAAATTTCTTGATCATGTCTGGGACAACCACAATTTTTGATTTTTTTTTCTTTTTGTTCCCGGGTTTGAGCTAAATAACGTGGATTTGTACAATTTTATTTAACATTATTTGTTTCATATTTGCAAAATTGGAATTTTGCAATATATTTTTAATTCTAAGAAGTAGAAGATAACGGCCTTTTTCTTAATAAAAAAATGTTTTCATTTATATTTATTTTCATGAAAATATTAATTGCATTGCCATAAATCAGCAATATAAACTGTAAAATATACGTTTTTAAAAATATCGCTTAATTTTTTTTATTTCAAAGTTGATGTACCTTTTTTTTCTTAATGCAATAATTGCGTCCGTACATTTTTCAATTCATTTTTCGGCGTTAACTTTTTACAATTTCATTTTTCAATTGAAAAAATAAACCGATAATTAATTTGTTATTAGTTGTACAAAGAAAGGAGATATTATTAAGAGTTTTTTTCCAATTTCTGTTGAGTTACTGATGAAATGTTTGGTAGATTTCTCTAGGAAAGCTACGATTGTAATGGTTGTCATGACAAGACTTCGGTAAAATTTCTTCCGTTTTTTACTGATCATGGTTAAAAACCATCCTTCATTCATATATATATATATATAGTATATATATATATATATAAAGCAACTGCAGCAATTTTTTATTTTAATTTTAACCGGATTGGAATATGTTTCCAAGAGGATATAATTAACATTCTAGTTGATTTCCCGTTATCATGTAACGTTTCTTAATGTTCATTCAGATCTCAAAAATCTCCTTGAAAAAATTAAAAAAAAATTTTTTTGGAGAGATAAATTATAATTCTAAGAGATTAATTTAATTTCTTCTTACTGATAACCATTCAAAGGCTTAGTTTTGCGTTCATATATTTTATTTCAGCTGTGCAAAAAATGTCACAAAGTAAAATACAATTATGATAAAAATTTTACATATATATTATCGGAGGGAAAAAATTATTTCCAAAATTTTTCCTTTTTTTCCTTTTTTTTAGTTACATATCTTTAAAGAAAATAAAATGCATTCAAGTATTCACAAAATGAAAGAAATTCCAAATTTAATTTGTGACAAGAAAATTCTTCCCAAACTAATATCATTCTCCCGCATAAGAAGGCAGAGAAAAACAGCAAGTGAAGTGATATAAAACTATGCAATCAACGAAGAATTCTTGATCTTGGAATGCCTGGAAGTAATTTGTATCAAACCATTCCCCCCCCCCATCCCACTTCTTTGCATTCTGTTAAAATTTTGCGTAGAGGATAAAAATTCCTAATTTGGATAATATGTGTCTTTTTTTTAAAAGACGCGTATCTGCATTCTTGTGATGTAAGTGGAATGTATCGATTTCTTTCTTTCTTTTCTCTTTTTTTAGGATGTTTAAACAAAGGTTACTTGAACTTAGCTCTTTTATTAAAATGGGTTTAATGCATATTTCGTTATTTAAAAGTATTGATAATGAGTGATGTTTAATATAGTGTTAGTATAAATGAATGAATGGATATTAAACATTTGTATTTTCGAAACTGTTACGCACAATAAATCAATGATGCATGAAAAACAAAGAATTTTTTTCAGTTATAAATATTGAATAAAAAAAATGTATGAATCTTTTGTAACACGAGGAACATCTCTTTTGTAGTCAAGTTCATTCCAAACGTTCGAACAAAGTTTTGTTGCAACCAAGTAAACAGACAAAACGTTAAGTAAGATGTGGAGATCTAAGTGGCCATGGGACGAAAGGTAGATCAGTGTTATCAGTACGTCCAATTCAGCATTATGGAAGCTTTATTAATGCAGGCTACGAACATCCAAACGCCAGTGAGATGCCACCCTACCCTGTTGAAAGATAAAACTCATACAATTCTCACGTGTGAAAATAAAAATGCTTCTAGATATTTTTTACTTGTTGAACTATATTAAAAACAAAATTTGGCACACTTTTCTTAATTTTTAAGTATCACTATTTATATTATGTAAAATAGTTTCAAAAATATAAATTTTTAGATTCTGTTAACTCATTTATACTACGCCTGTATTTGCACGCAGCCATGTATGCGGAAAATTTTTTTACATCACATGATTAATTATTCCGACCTGTTTCCAGGAAGGAAGAAATTTTTTCCGAATAAGTAAATGTCTAATCTATTCGGAAAAAAAAAATTCTGCTATGTTTTTTAAAAGACAGTCATAGAATTTAGAGTTTAAAACAAACCATCCAAAAGGAGATGTCCGTTTCCAGTTCTTCGAATACTAACACAAAGTGTCACATTTTGTACAGTTAAAAAAGTGAAGAAATCGAACATGTAGTTTTTGCACATACATTTACAATACAATTTATTTTCTTTTACAATTTTAAGGAAGAAAATTGCAATTTCATATATACAAACGAAAAAAGAAAAGAAAAGCAAGCGAAATAACATAATTCCAAATATACCTTTTATGAACTACAAAACTCAAAGGTTCAACAAAAAAAATCTAGATATCAATTTTTTCCCGGCGATTATAATAGGTTCTTACTCTTTGTATGTTTCGTATATGAGAAGAAATTGCAATTTTCTTCAAGGAAGAAATTGGCATCATAAACTATTAAACTATATTTTGTATCATCTGATAGCACAAGGTACCTATCCTATTCATTCTACCGAAGTCGTGTAACATTATTGAGCCAGTAATAGATGTTAATGTCTGAACAGCAGTATATTCCAAATAATTTATCGTGCTCACATTGCTTGAATTTTACGTATTTAATAAAATTAAATACTTAAAATATATAGTCATTGTATTTATGTATAGAATTTATAAAAAAGAGAAGCCCTGATTTTGATATCAAAACAACAGATCAGATCTCATTTATCTTACTTTTAGTGTTTTAGAGATATCATTTCAAACCCACACCAAAAACCTAAACAAAATGAGATCGGAATTTAAAAGAGTGGTATAAAAATGAATGATTATAAAAATTCCTCAATTTTTATTGAGTTTTAAAATTACGGTGATTGCACACGCACGAATAGATGTATCAAATCACAATTAACAGGCTGAAAGGTTTAGTATATAATTTGATACATTTTTTATCATGTAAGAACGTGATGTTTCTCTGATTTGAAGTTTTTGGTGCCACAAAATCGCTTTGAAGCATCATTTTTTGCTTTTAGGCTTATTAGTAAATGATAAAAAAATAAGGTTATCATATTTGGCGTCTATCACCTACAAAAACTTACAACTGGGCACAAATGTCTGCCATGTACCAAATTCTCCTGTCTGGCCAATAAAGAGCAGGGTCATAAGAAGTTATAACCCGAAGAAGCACAGAGAAGAAAATGGGAATGAACACGAAACAGCGAGGAGAGATATCGAAAGTTATATATATATATATGTGTGTGTGTGTACGCATAAATATCAGCGCATACGTAATCTGATAGTCAGATGATTGTTTCAACCCGATTTAAACTAGATATACGCGAAAAACAATTCTAGCAACGATAAAAATAAAAAATTTAGAACTCTATTGATTTTATGATGGTTAAAAACCATCGCTTTTTTTAATGTTGGGGATTGCGAAATTTGAGTCATGTAAGAAATGATGTTTTTCCATCGGATTGATGCCACGTGGCTTTAAAAAAAATAATGTTCTCTTATGACAACTTGAAATTTGCAATAGAAGATTTCAATTTTTTAGACTTATTTATTTATTTATTTTTAATTCTACTTTTGAAACCATGCCCCAGGTTTTAAATGCTTCGTTGCAGTTGCCATACTCACAAGAACTCAAGCGGACTGACAGACAGATTTGATGTAAAGCGATTTCTTTCAAAATATTACGTCATACTACAATTTTTTTGCAATTAAATATCGCATTTCATCCGCTAATAGAAGTATTTTTTAATTATATATTCTCACATAAAGAAAAAAATCGAACGTGTAGTTTTTTTTTTCCTTCGATTCAAAGAAACCTTAAAAAATGGAAATTCAATTATAGCTCGATGTTGAATATTTTGACGATTACAATATTTTCCCATCATATGCTTCGCTCTTAACGGAAAAAAACAAACACCTAATGAATAAAATCTATTTGATTATGAAAGACACGATTCAAAGTGGAATAAAATTACAAAAAGCGAATGTTACTTAAAAGTCAGCAATATTCTGTTAAACAATATGCAAATTCGAAACACATAAAAGCAGGGGTAAAATTTTTCCTTAATTTGAATATTAAGTATATGCAGATGGCCCGAAGACGGTTGCTTTACAGAATGTGGATTCCTTTAATGCTTGGGAAATGACGCAGTTTATTTCATTTAATGAAATGTAGTATTAATTTTAATTTAATAGAAAGGGAGCTTGATTCATTGTATTTAAGGAAATGCAGAATTATTAATTAAATGCAAATGCTGAGCTTGCGGTTTGTAAGTAAAATATATGCAACTCGCGAAAACTAGTTTCTACTAAAAGCTGTTTCTTAACGAAGTTGATTTTTTAATGAAAAATTAAGTTATAGATGAAAGCGGGCTGTTGAAAGGCCGAGCGTGTTGTTGAAAATGTACCAGTACACTTATTTTTATTTTTATAAATTTTACTTCGAAAGAGTCAGCCAAGAACCAGATATATTCCGTTATGGTATTAATATTCTTGTGAAAGTGACGAAATTGCAAAAATCAAAGTGAATAAAATATATTCTTTTGAAATAGAACATTTTTTAAAATAAAAGAATAGTAAAGTTTTTGATCCAAAACAATTTTGTACGAATAATTTATTTTGTATATTCTACATTTGTGCTTTTTGTTATTTTTACGTATAGGGAAAAAAGTATTGTAATAGCAAACATATTTCCACTGAAAATGTTGATGATTCTCCGTATCGAAGAAAAAAAAATCTGCTATTGCAAATTTCATCACATTATTATTTTTTTTTAATTTACGTGGTACCAATCCGACAGAAAACCATCAGGCTCTCACATGACTCATATTTCGCAATCACCAGCATTTAGAAAAGAGATATTTTTAGACCATCTCAAAATAAATCGAGTTCTAAAGTTTTTTTCTCAAGGCCAGAATTTGTTTTTTGCCAGAGTTCATTCTTTTCTCAAGGCCAGGTATCTCACTTCGCTGTTTCGCGTTGATTCCCATTTACTTCTTTGTGCTTCGTAGGTCCCTTTATTTTCTGCTTACGCATTTTGAGGCTTCAAAAACTCCGAACCATCAAACTCCATCAAAAAAAAAAAAATGTTCTTACATCTGCCTGTGCATTTAGCCAGGTAGACAGATAAACTTTTTATGAAGTATTATGCCGAAAATTTGATTTAAATTCTCAAATTTGGGTTTAAGACCGCATGTTAAATTTCACCTAATTTCCAGCTCAAATCACTTTTGAGTTATTGTGCTCACAGACAGACAGACAAAATTCTCCAAATGTGTTTTTAGGACTCGGGGGGGGGGGGGGGGTCTAAAAAGTGGAGATATTTTAAAATTTTGAGGTCATTTTTTTATGATTGTATTACCTCAGTATGCACTTTGTTTTCGAGAATAATAATATATGTTCAATATATCTCGTATACTAAAGATACATTGATATACATTATTTTCTACAGATATAACATTTTGAAACAACTAGAACACATAAACTATTTTTTAAAACCTGATTATTTTGAGAGGTATACCAACAACATACGCTACACAAAACTGATTTTTCTCTTCATTTTTTTATATCAACTCTTAAAAACATTTTCTGTTATAAAAAGAAAACAAAGAGAGAAAATGGGAGGGCAATTGCCCATAACAATGTAAATTATATAAATATAAATTAATTATAAAATGACTCATACAAATTAATAATACAAATATCTTCAAAATATGTGATTATGTGAGTGAATGAATTACAATCATTATATACATTCTATCCTAAAAGAAATCCTGCATACAATAATCTCCTGCAGCAGTTCCATAGCCCTTGGAAGTCATCCATCATTGAAAAAAAATAATGAAATCTGCCTGCCGAAGACCACCCCGTTGTGATTACTCCCAGCACGACAGAACATCAATCATGACATCATTTCTCATAATCTGATCTATCAGATTCCTCCATGCCAGTCCAAGTCAAGTGGATGACTGGGGCAGTTAAAAATCATTGCAAGCTTTATCTACGAATTAGCAATTGGTGAAAAGAAGCCTTTGAAAATTTTTAACTTAATCTTGTGCCCATAGGAGGATATGTCCTCCGATGAATACATGGTGATTCATCTGATGTCCTTGCTTTTTTCCAGTTTTTGGAAGTGGTAGCATTATTTTTACTATGGAAATCTCTGATGAGATTTGAAAGTATTTAAGAGTATTTACTATTATAAATGCATCTAATTAAGATGTATTTACTATTATAAATACATTTCATTCGCTCAAATATTTTTTCAATGACACTTCAAATACCTTTTTAAGGGGTATAGTTAAAGATTTGCAATTGTGAGTATTATTTCTAGGGATTGAGTAAATATCGATCGAATATTGATCTCCGGTGGAAAATATTTACGCATTTCTCCTCTTTAGTTTAATTTAATATTATATTTACGTCCCGTTTTCTAGCAATACCAGGCTTACTTTGCGGTTGATCTTGTAATTTAAAATCTTGGTAAGGTTAACACCTCAGCTAGTGCCTATTGCACATTTGATCCGGACAGATTTACCTTGCACTGAACTTGTTTACATTACGAAGCAGTGGTGTAAACGAATTTCGAATTTGGACTCGGAATCCTTCCGCTGTGGAACTTGTCGCGACTGAGAATTGTTCTAACCATTTTACGCTACGTAACGGCTTAAGATGTGTTTTAAAAACTTTTGCCCTGCGACTTCCACTGATAAATCATTAACTATGTTTAATCGCATATCCCTTTGTTCTCTAAACTTCTTGAGTTACCTCATTAAATGTGGTTCTGGTAGTTTTACAAAGAAAGAAAGTCGTGCCTTTTCTTGAAAGAATTTATATTCGAAAATTCCATTTTACAGAGTGCATGACTCAAGAACACGTAGAGAACACAAGCTACAGACAATGCAAAATTATAAAGTTCAAATCCATATTAAGTATAAACCAGTGGGAGAGGTCTTCCAAAAAATTCTTAGTACATTTGTAATTATACTCACTAATAAATTTGTTATGCCAGAGTACGAATTATATGGCATCAATTTAGCATTTTGACTGAATCCATCGTGTCATCATTGGCGAGTTATTTGGAGACTAATCCCTGGCATATGGTCAAAAGTATCCAAAAATAAGATTTCAATTTTAGACGTATTCTTCCCAACGCTACTGCAACAAAGTTTTCGCACAAAACTGCACTTGTAGTCACAAAATATTATAACAAAATTGATACATTTAAGTCATTGCGTTTTTTAATTATCGCGTTTACAAGCTTCTGAAAATACAGACGGACTGATAATCAACCCTTAGTGGATTTGGCTCAAATTTTGATAGGTGTTTACATTGTAGATGTTAAATCTGTTACCAAATTTTATCTATCTAGCTCATCTAGCTCTCATCGTTTTGTACTTTTCGTGTTATATTCGAACAGCCGGACAAACGAACTTCCTCTGAACAGATTATACTTACAATGTATAGAAATTCTTGGTGTAAACATCGTCAAGCAAATTTCAGCCACCTAGCTCAAAGCGTCTTTGAGTTATTTTTGTCACAGTCAGACAGTCTGACAGACAGACGACGGATGGATATTTTCTAAAAATATGTTTTTCGAAATCAGGGATTGCTAAAACGGTGGAAATTCATCGAAATCTCGAGTTCAAATTTTTTGACAATTACAATATACTTTCTCTATACTATGTATACGAAAAAGCAAAAATGTAAATATCTAAAGGGTTAAAATTAAAATTATAAAATCACCAGAAGGGACGAAGAGACTCGTTAAACAAAATCACACATATTCATTTTCAATTTAAAACATCATATTAAAAGACCATTAAAAAAGCAAGGGCCAAAAAGTAAAACACACAGAAGCGCAAGAGCAACACAGAAACCTGAACATGCATTAACATCTCAATATATATACGGGAAAATAATGTATAGTCAAGCATAAAAAAATAATGAGTAGTCAAAAAAAGTCAATGTAGTTAAATTAATTAAAAAAAAAAGTAAGACCATATACATAAAAGTTCTGAGCAAAATAACGTGCTTTAAAAACATCAGAAATCATGATAAATGTCAAATTCCCAAAAATGATGTTAAAAGTCTTATGATAATATAATTAAATTTAGAATATACAGTTGAAAAATTATTCCAGTTCCTAAAGATCCAATAGGCACAGCAAATTCTATAGAGCTCAGTGTATCAGTACAATCGATGTACCATTGATACCCTGACAAAAAGATAAGAACACAAGAAATATTTCGTTTGGAACATGAACTAGTCAAATTAAATATATCACCAAGACAAGAAAATATATCTTGAACGTAAAATGCATTTCTCTTGCGAAGTAAATACCGTAAGACTTTGACTTGAATTTTCTCAAGAATTTGAATTTTATCATGGTAATTAGTATTTCAAATACTGCCAAATATTCTAGACAAAATTTAACAAAACATAGTATAAAACAGTGTAATTTCATTTCAAAATTTCCTAGTTTTGCCTTTGTGAATTTCAGGCCTATAATAGGCTTTAGAAAGCATGGAATCAATATGTTGGGTAAAATAAATATAATAAGGAAGATAAAAAAAAATGTTTCGATTTCCTATATTCTGTTGAAAAAAACTGAAATCCCACGCAATTTTATACCCAGCCACAACACCGATCATCTTTCCATCTTCAGAAAAGAGAGAGACCGCCTTCTATTCCTGAGATCCTGGAAGAACCGTATCCTATTTCGAAAAGCAAACTTCTTCAAACGTCAATACCCCCCACCTGGGCGAACGGCATGGATATTACTTTAACAACCCTTATATTTCGTTCACGTAATGCTCCGAGTCTGACAACTTCCTGATTATTTGGTGGGGGGTCGTGCCACAAAGAGCGGACAAAAAAATAACTCCTCACTCCCTTTCCGATCCCGCCCAAAGAGGCTTAATGATATCTGTCGCCATGGTAACCCTGTTGCGCGTCCGGGCTGCAAGAGAAATGACGGGATTCGTTCATGCATTATTCGGAGGAGTTTTGTTCCCCCCCCCCCCATTCCATTTTTCCTTCCTGTTGGAGTTGGGGGTGATAATGAGAGAACTAGAATTACTCAAAGCAAGTGGGAAATGAAATGACTGACGCTTAAATGCACTCACCATTGCCACCATTTATTACGAATGATCCAAATGGGACCATTTTTGGCTCATTTTGGATCAGAAGTCCATTCATCTGGTTTAGAGAGAAAGAAGTGGCCGAGAAGATCAATGAAGAAAACAAATTATATCTTTAAGGAGATAGTAAACTTTGAAATAAACGAAAATATGAAATTTTATTTTTATTGCTTCATTACCAAAATATGCATTTATATTCAATTAAAATAGCATTATAGAATGCATCATTCAATAAAGTGAATATTTAAAAGGTCTAGAGAAATCCAGCGAGTGTGATCGCCTCAAAACTTTCTCGCATGCTCTCTAATAAAGGTGTTAACTCAGAGAACGCCTTGTATGGCACTGGCGTACAACATTTACGAAATATTAATACTGGCGTGAATAAAGCATTTTCATTGCATCTATCGTGTCATCCTTGACAAGTTATTTGGCAAGTACTCCTTGGCATATGATTAATAATATTCGAAAATCGAATTTTTGTTTTAGATGCGTTTTTCCAAACCGATCAAAACAAAAATTTGACACAAAACTGCACTTACAGTCACAAAATCCCATATCAAATTTTATATAGTCAAGTCATTGTGTTTTTGAATTATCGCGTTTACATGTTTCTGCAAGTATAGACCGACAGACAATCAGCCTGTTGTTGAGTTTGGGTCAAAATTTGATGGTTATCTACACTGTAAACATTAAATCTGTGTACCGAATTTTATTTATCTAACTGTCTTTGTTTCGCAATTATCGTGTTAACTTATATTCAAACAGCCGGACAGATGGACTTCCTCATGCATGAAATTATTTATCCGAGTGCAAATGAACAAGAGTACAAAATAATTTTTAAAAAACAAACTTTGTCTTTCGAAATTATTATTTTGATTCTGAATTTCTGTCTTCGTTATTTTAAAAGATTCTTTTACAATGCAGCAGAAAATACCGCCGTGAACTCAAGAAATGTTGTCTCAGATTATTTCAACGCAATGATTCGAAAAAGATCAAAATAGCGTGTGTAAAACGTGTTGCAGGATTGCCAAGACCTTTACCTGGTATCATAAGCATTTACTTTTAAAAAAAGGGAGTTCTTATTGTTCCGTTTAGGAAGACTTGACATGAAACATATGCACTACATTAAAAAAAAGAAAACTGTTGCTTTCGTTTGAAAATAATGACAATATGTCGCTGAAGAATTGTTTAATATCACACAGGCTATTATGCTCTTTTTAGAAATCTAGCTAGTCCGAATTGTTTTACATAAAATAACGGCGAGGTCACTAAACGTTTTATGGAATTTATTCAAATAGATAAAAAAGGAAAATCTTTTTCACTTTAAAAATTTCATAAGCCGTGGTAAAGGACAATTTTTTTCTTTCTTTTATTTGAAATATACAAAAAAAAAAAGTAGAAAGTATTGCAATTATCAAAAATTCCACCTTGATATCTTGATGAATCTCCACTTTACAGCCCGATCTGAATTGGTAAAATTCATTTTTGGAATTATGTCTGTCTGTGTATCCGTAAACAATATATCTCAAAAATTCTTTGAGCGAAGAAGATAAAATTCGGTGTTTTATCTAATATTTTCAATGACAAACATTTCTTTTCTGCACAACTATTTTTCCAATTTTTAATGGAATTTTCAAACTTAATATAAACAGAATTTATAATGATGTCTTTTTAACCACTCCTATCTTTAATAATAATAAATTATTATTCAAATTAGGATTAAGGGTTCTATAACATCAAAAGGCATTGAATCTAAAAATTTAAAAATTGTACGACGTAAAGTACTATATATTTAATCTTTTAAGAAATAAAGGAAATAAATAAACGCTGGCAGAACTGCGAGAATAGAAGCCAAAAATCTACTAAAATTCAATGCGAGCAATAAAAATGAATTACCATGTCAGAAATTATAGATCTTGTTCTTCCAAAATTCATTAAAATGCCTATTATTATGACAAAATTTGAAGCATTGTTTCAATAATATGTCATTATTTTAATCAAAAACGCCATCAGATTGTAAATTGCACCATAAATGCGATAAAAATCTTCAGATTACAAATTAAAGCAATTTTATAAGTTTTAAAATCGTCGAAATACACATAAAATATTAGAAAAAATTCATTCAGTTATCATTAAAACTTTTAAAGTTTTTCATTCTACAAACTCATTAAGGAATAAATTCATCTATCAAAAAGAGACATTAAAAGATTCAATTGCTAGTTTTTATTTAAATTATTATCATAAAGGAAATTATTTATTCTCATTAAATCCTCATTCTTTCCCAAAAATGAAATGATATTCAAAGTGAAATTGTTTCTCTCCTAATTGTAATGACCATAAAAATGTAAACGATTTTATAATCCTTAGAAGAGAAAATTTCATTTCCAGAAATGAAAGATGCTACCAAATTCCTCAAAAATGGCATTTTTAAGACTTCAGTTTTATAAAAATGTTTTCACATAGTAATTATTGCGGAAAAAAAATATATCGTTTGAAAGAAAATGAGAGGAAATGTGCTCTCTAATTGGCATAATTAAAATGAATAAATTAGTTCAAAATAAACCATTTTCATGTTTATATATATTCTTATATTATTGGCAACACTGTTTAACAAAATTTTTATCACAAAATTTATTTGAAGTTCTAATGAAATTAGGAGCGACTTTCAACCAAACAGACAAATAAATTTAACTAAAATATTTTACAAAAGTGCGTTTCTATTAATATATTAAAAAGGATTTTTTTTTATTTTGATTGTTTTATATTTTTCAGTTTTTCAATTCAGATTTATTTCTTCAAATTTAATTTTGAAATCATTTTTTTAATTACCGAATTTCGTCATATAGTATTGAAACTTAATTATAATAATGAGTTAACTGATAATTAGATCTGAAAATATTAAAATAGTTTATTTAACGGAGCGAGATCCCGTTTCAACTCAATCGTTCAACATTTCTGAACTTAGAAGTTGCGGAATCACGACCAAACGATTTTCTTTGGATTAGACATGAATGCTTAAATTATGAAAATTTTAAAAAGCATTCTAAAATTTTAAAAACGTTTTTCTGTATCATGAATTTTATTTCTATATAACAATTTCTCTAATTATTTATTTATTATTTCTCTACATATTAAATTGGGATCTAAGGAATCTTAAGAGTTGTATATAAGAATTCAAAAGCTGTATGATATCAAATTGTGTTAATTTTGTTTTTTTCTTACATCTGCTAATAATAAAGAAGAAAATGTGATAGGGGGCACTCTACAGGTCAGACTGTTTGACTTCGAGCTACCAAACTTAGTATATAAATATATTTGAGGCAGGAGCGATTTTTTAAAATGTTTAATTAGAATTTTAATTAATTAAAAATTAAGAAAAATTCTCGAAAATATTATTGCATTAAATTAATTTTATACCATTTTAATATTTTTAAAAAAATGGTCTTTTAAAAGATGCAAATTTAATAATTGCGCAGACTTTTTTTTTTTGAATTTTAACAATTTTTTAAATAATTTATTTTACCTAATTTCCAACAAATTATCTGAGTGGTTTTAAATTCAAACAGTTTTTATTGTTTCATAAAATATTTAATCTCACGATTTTCTTCCATTGCTGAAAGCTAAAGCTAAGATTTCTATTTAATACCTGTATAGTCTGTTTAAAAACGCTATGATATTATGAGACTGTCTCTGTTAAAAAGGTTCATGTACGCAACTTATAAAATTTAAGTAAGACAGTTAAAATAATATATATATATATATATATATATATATATATACATACAAAAGTATAAAAGTATAAAAATCAAGTTAAAAGGAAAAACAAATAAACCAAATAAAAAATATATAAAAAAATAAAAGATGAAGAACACTTTATTATTTCTAGTAACAAAGAAATTCTGGATTTTCTTAAAGATAACAACATTAATAAACTTAATACTTTTGATTTCGAAAATTTATACACTAATCTACCTCATGAAAAATTAATAAAAGTCTGCACTTTTATCTATGACGAATATTTAAATGAAAATATCATTCCTAAAAATAACTGGCTTGAGTTATGTAATTTTAATATTACTGAAAATTACGTTTTTAATGGTATTAATTTTTATAAACAAGTTAAGGGCATTCCAATGGGAACGGCTTTCTCAAGTGCTTTGGCTAATATTTTTCTACATTACTATGAGAAAAAAATAATTAAATATAATTTGATAAACGGGTGGAGATATATTGATGACCTACTTCTGATTAACTTCGACAATACTAATATTGTAACTAATTGCTATACAAAAGATTTAATTCTAACAGAAACGAATAAAAATCAACTTGAGGCTACCTTTCTGGATTTAAAAATCGAAATTGATAATGATAAAACAATAGTTGGTATATACGATAAAAGGGACGAATTCAACTTCAAAATAACAAAGCTATGTAACTACCATTCCAATCTAAACTCTAAAATTTTCAAAAATCTAATTTTCTCACAAGTTAACAGGATCAAAAGGGTTTGCAATAATAAAAATTCCTATATTGAAGCATCAAACAACCTCATTAATAATTTAATTAAAAATGAATTTCCTAAAAATTACTGTAATGTCAATTTTTTAATTAAACAAGGTATGGTTTGGGATTAATCCTTTGGCTTAAATAAAAAATAGAACTTTCCTTGCATATTATATCACTCAATAGGTGGCGCTGCGAGCTTACAATTTTTACCTAAATTACCGTTAGCTTTGTGTTTTTAATAAGCAAGAATCACAATCGATAGCTTAAAATTTCCTTGACTGTTGAAGGTATGTTTTTGCCTTTTCTTTTTTTCTTTGGTATTTTGGTGTTTATTGTTTTTTTGTTATTGTATTTTTACTTATTAGTGGTTTTTCTTCTAATTTGTTGTTTTGTATTTTCCTTTCTGTTAAAATGGTATATCTCTTGGGCCTAATTTCAGGGGATTTTCGGGTCACGAAGGAATCATTATTGACGTAATTGTCCGAATTTCCTTAACAGAAAAAAAATCCCTTTTTTTGAATCCCTGCCTGAGGGTGACCCTTGAAAAAGTCTTCAGGCCGGATTCTTTTTTTATATATTTTTTATTTGGTTTATTTGTTTTTCCTTTTAACTTGATTTTTATACTTTTGTATCAGTTCATCTGTGTTTTAGAAGTAGCTGCATTTGCGCTCTCTAAACACTATGAAGTTTTTACCTGTTCCATTTTTGGTTTTTGCTTGAATAGGTAATAATATTTTTTGTTGCGATTTCGAAACTGTTTCGCTTTCGTTTTCATTTTAGTTTCGTTTTCAAACTATTTCTTACTTTAGATTGGTTGCTTATATATATATATATATATATATATATATATATGTGTGTATGTATGTATGTGTGTGTGTGTGTGTGTGTGTGTGTAAACATAATTTTTGAAGCAGAGACGAGGTCGAAGACAGAAAAGACACTATGAATTTTTAATTTAGTTTTATTCATGATTTGTGTACAAGCCGCAGCGACGAGCACACTAACATAGAATGAAACAAAACGAAACGTGGAAAAGCTAGCAAAAAATTCATCCCTGTGATTATATACTGTGAGATTTTGATAGGGATTCCTCTACACGTGTCGACCCAGGCACAATAAATCATAGGGATCTTTTAAAAAGAACTCGCTTAGCTAATAGTTTTTTTATTCCTTCACTCGGATTTTCTGAACTGCCGCTTTAAACATTTTTTGAAAAGCTTCTGTTGAATTAATTTAATAGGAAAAGTGGAATGGGATCAGGAAAATGAGAACATTTTAGAATGAAGTTAACATGGGCTGAATTAAGATAAAACTTTGGAAATTAATAAGGATTAAATAAAATTTTAAAATAAGATAAAACTTTGGAAATTAATTAGTATTAGATTAAATTTTAAAATAAGATAAAACTTTGGAAATTAATTAGGATTAAATTAAATTTTAAAATAAGATAAATCTTTGGAAATTAATTAGGATTAAATTGAATTTTAAAACATCAACACACACACACACACACACATATATATACAGAGAGAGAGAGAGAGAGAGAACCAAATAAACGCAGACGAGGCCGTGGGCACATTGGCTAGTTAAAAATAAATAATGGATATGATTGCAGCTGAGCTTATTTTACTTTTAAAATTAATGACGATAACACTAGACATATCTTAATAGATTTCAATGTAACAGGCTCTCTTATCGCATTCATCTTCATGAATAATTAATAATACTTGTGTTATCAGTTA
The DNA here is from genome assembly GCA_026543865.1 of Argiope aurantia. Lineage (NCBI taxonomy): Eukaryota > Metazoa > Arthropoda > Arachnida > Araneae > Araneidae > Argiope > Argiope aurantia. Next base: position 160,348 of record JAPMOR010066373.1, read on the forward strand.
TTAATCACTGTTCGCACTATGAGAAGAATAGTTATATTGAATATACTACTTAATATGTCTACATTGATAGAGACTGAAAGCTTTTCATGAATAATCATTTTAATATAAAAAATACTTTCTGTAACAAAATATTGCAACAAAAACATATTTATCGTCTGCTTTTAGCTAAAATTAAAATAGCTGTTGTGCCAGCTGACTTTTAAAAGCCAACGATAATTACTTTTCTTCATAAGTTATTGAAATTTGCTATATCAATTCGGAAATTTTGTTCAACAAATACAGCTGAAAGAAAATTTTATTTGAGTGAGTGATTTAAATTTAATTTTAAGCATTATTAAATCATTATATTAAAAACAACAGAAGTGTTGCGAAAAAAAGTATAAAAATGAAAGGGAATTTTTTTTATAAAAGTGGTAAAATAATTAAAATGTGAAAAAGAAAAAAATGTTGTTAATTTATAATTAATTGAATATTTATTAATTTTTTTTACATTGAACGTTATGTTTACAGTACTCTTTTTTTTTACATATTATATAATAAATGTGCAACATTTGGTTGAATTTGATTCAGTTCTTCAGGGAGAAGCCATACATACAAATATGTATAAAAACCACTATAGCCTTTATTAATAATATATTTTGTTATAAAATTCTCATTTTTGAATAAAAATGAATAAGATATATTTAAAGCATTTTTATTTTTTGATTATAAATAAACCATTTTAGGATTATTGGGTTTTAATCGGAATATGCTTTTATGATGGTATACATGTTTATTATTCCTTATTCTCATGTAACAAAATTTAAAATGTATCAAATGAAGTGTTTGATTTGTTAGAGCAAATCCTTGTTCTAGGAAGACAGTATATGAAAAATATCACAACAGAATCGCAACTTTACAATTATTACAGAAAATAAATAAAAGAGTGAATGTTTAAATTTGTATTATCCATTTTCAAATGACTAATATCACTCCAATGTATGTAAAATAGATTCATGAAATGCTCTAGCTTTTTTTGTAGTTTATTGTCAATTTACAAATATGCCCAAATAAAAATAAAAATCCCCCCCCCTCGAAATTATTTCCCGTTTAAAGCAAACATCATGTAGCAATATCGATTTGAAATATTTTTTCTATCTTATATTGCTAACCTTTGGTTACTTTTTCATAATTCAAATGTATTTGAAATAGAAACATCACAGGATTATCTTTAAAAGCTTGACAAAGGAGAGTGAAAAATAATTCTGCATATGCTTTTTTGAAAATCATTTTCTTAAAAGTAAATAACATGTTTTGTTGAAAGGATTGTAGAAATTCCTTCAGGGCATTTGGAAACGAAAACCTAACACACCTCACTCTCTTGGGACGCACTCGAAGAAACGAAAGCTGTTAATTTTTGTTTTTTATACGAGACGACTGGAAGTTGAATTTTTCTTCTTTAAAATAGGAAGAGCTGTGGAGCCACGATAAAAAAAAAGGTATACTTATATTTATTAAATTCCATAAATATATAATAGATGAAAATAAAAATTTGATCACAAAAAAAAAGCTTGAAGTTTTGTTTATGTGCGTAGCACTTATCCAGTGCGATTTCTCTTGATTCCCTAGAAAATTATATGGTTAAGCTTGTGATTATGGAACATACATCTTCCTACTGGTGTGCCATGGAAGTTAGGGATATGGGGTGTTCACTCATGTCATATTTAAATGCTGAAAACCGCAAAGTTCACTCGAAGTAGCTTTCACGTAATTTCAAACTTAAAAATTAAATTAAATCCAATGAAATTATAATTGACAAACGCGTTCTTGTACCTGCAATGTGTTCTTGATGCTGATACAAATGTATTACATTTATGAAAATAGCAACAGCACATTAAAATACTTTCATTATTTATTTACTAGATATCAGAAACACTCAGACGCACTCTTATACGAATGAGTTTAAGAGAAGGGGGAAAAAATGTATTTTGATGGCGGCTGTTTGTTGATGAGGCATAGAATTAAGCTTTTCACACGTTCGACAGGGATCGTATAAAACTTTAACACCAACAGTTCATATAACATCATAAGGTTTCTTCCACACGTCGTAAAAGTTAAATTTCCGGAGAAAAATAATCGACAAAGCAATTACATTATAATCCGGCGTGTTGTTGTTTACTTTGTGGTAAATAAATAGATTTTATGTTCCAATAAACTCTTTATGAAGACACATGGGATACATATAAATATCTTGAAGACTCTTTTCGAATATTTATTTTCAGAATGGTCATCTTCTTTAATGGTGTAGTTAAATTTCTGGAAACCATTGGCTAATGTTTAAATATATTTATACAACAATTTAATACTTTCTTATTTTTGGAAATAATCATTTATACCATACTGATTATTTATATTACTCATTTATACAGAGATAAATATTTATTATATCCAAAATAAACAAAGACAAAATATTGAAATATTTGTAATTTTATCTTTCTTCTATGGACGCAATATCTTAAAAGTCTTTAAAACTAAAATGCACATCTGTATCATATATTAGACGACATACAAAAAAACAGTGTCTGAAGATTGTTTAATTCATTTATACATATTGTTTGCTAATGGATTCTAAAACCTTCAGCGGTTTTGTGCATGCGGCAATAAGAGTTTATTTCATCAAAAAAAAAAAAGTGGAGGTGGCGGAAAGATGAAAGAAGGAAATGTGTACAATTAGCAATACTGTTAGTTTCTGTATTCTGAGACTATTACTTTCCGACGATTCCATCTCATTAAAGAGTGAGACGTGGATGGATGTGCGCATTTCTGGAATTTACTTCATTGTTAAATGTAAACATATCCTCCTTTTATCTTTCTTCTCATCCCTATTTTGTCTGTTTAAATCCATCCTAACGTATGCGCAAAAGCATGGAAGGTTTTAGAATCCGTTGACAAACAATAGATTAATCGCGGAATTGGGAGATGTAAGAGACGCTCATCTTTTTGAGTACCACCCCTTAGCGAAGTACAAGCGTCGAAAAGTGTTAGTCACGGGATATTGAAACTACTAGTATATGCAATAAATCAAAAACTAAATAATAAAATTTTGTATATGGTCTCCCCCCTTCCCCTCAGAATTAAGAATACGAATCACATTTTGGACACAAGCATTCGACTGATATAAAATGCACGCAATAATACTTTGAATTACGTTATCCAGTCGCTATTTCTGATTTCCCTATTTTGGAATGTCATACAAGAGCTAAATTCAGAAATAAAAAGGAAATTCTTCGATTCTTATTTTCAAGAATGTGCCAAAAAACAGCTCAGAAGTTAACACCCTTAAAAAATACGACTTAGAGAAAACTGTGATTTGATAATTGTCCCTGATTATATCAAAGACACAAGATATTATTTCTTCGCTTATGATTTAATATTGAATGAAATAGTTCTCGTGAATTATTACTTTCTCGTATACTTAGTATAGAGAAATTACAGTAGTAAAAAAATCGGAACTCGAGATTTTGTTAAATCCGCACGCTTTAGACGTGTACGACAAAACCTTTTTTGGAAGAACAGAAATGTCCGTTTGTCTGTCTGTGACAAAGGTAATTCAAAAACGCTTTGAGCAAGAGGGATGAAATTTGGTATACAGTCTTTATAGCGAATTTGCAGATTTCTATCAAATTCTGAGCAAAATCCGCTGAGAGAGAGGCTGTCTGGCCGACTGTTTGAATATAAATGAACATGATAACTACAAAATGAAGAAAGCTAGATAGATAAAATTCGGTACATCTATAGTCTATAGTCCAGACATTTATTTTTTGCGTCAGATCCCATAAGGAGTTGACCATTTGTCGGTCTATACTTTCAGAAACATTTAAACTCGATAACTCAAAAAAAAAAAAAAAAAAAAATCCCCGATGAATTAAATATATCAAATGTAGTACGACATTTTGTGACTACAAGTTTGTTTTGTGTCAAAGTTTTGTTCCAATCGGTTAGGAAGCACGCGTTTAAAACACAAACTCCATTTTTGGAAACTACTAACTGCATGCCTGAGATTAATCGCCAAAAAAACTCACCAGGAGGACACAATGCATGCAATAAAAATGCTGAATTTACACCAACGAACGGCAATGCAATACAAGACTCTCTCTGGGATAGCATCTTTAATACAAAGTGTGCGAGAACGTTTTGGAAAGACCCCTCACACTGGTTAAATAATCATTTAAATGACGCAATAGCATACAAATATAATTAAAAAAATCATTTGTAAGAGCAGTCAAGATATTTTATCTCTGCTCATAATTCTAACATTGACTTAATTGTGAAGCAATAATTAGAACGCATTTAAAAGTTGCAATCACCTGAAGAAATAGTTAAATGAGGGTTTGATAGTTAAGCTAGTATAAAGTGTCCCGCTGTAATCTGGTGACAAAATAATGATATCGGTCAGCGACAGTGACTGTCTCGAGACCCGATTCCACTGATGGGTATACGGTCTGGTGCATGTCAAATTACCCATACCGTTTAAACGTTCCCATGATGATATGGCATGGATGTGAAGAAGGGAGTTCCGGTCTCAGGTGTCTGTCTACAATTTTGGTGTCATGACCACATATAAATTTTGTTTATCCTTCTCATTGCGGTTGCAGTTGACGAGTTTATGCTCACAAAAATAAGTAGGCCAACAGACAGCCTATCCGTGAGAGGATTTAGTATGAAATCTGATGCATATCTACAATTTTCGTGATAAAGCCAAGTGCAAAGTCTGATCCATTTAATCTGCTGAGTTTCTGAGTTAATGTGTTAACATACATTTGAACAGACTGACTTTCTTCCGTTGACGGATTTCGTTGAAAATTTGATCCAAATCTATGGTTCTGTTGCAAAGACAAATAATAAATTTCTTTCGTCTCATTTGTTCCATTTTAAATAAACATTTACACAAATTTATTTCAAACCAGTAGGAGTGGTCCCCCTAAAACTTTCTCGCACAGTGTCAAATAAAGGTATTATCCCAGAGAACAGCTTGCATGGCATTGGCGTCCAATAATTATGAAATATTATTATTTTTAATAATTGACACTATATTATTATTTTTAATTATTGGCACTATATTATTATTTTAAATTATTGGCATTGTATTATTATTTTTAAGTATTGGTATGCATTTAGCACTTATACTGAATCTATTGTGTGATCCTTGGCGAATGATTTGACGATTAATCCCTGTCATGCGGTTAATAGTATACAAAAATCGAATTTGTATTTTAGTCACGTAATTCCCATCCGATTGATACAAAACTTTGACACAAAACTACACTTAGAGTCACAAAATCCTATATCAAATTTCATTTGTATGCATAATTTCCTTTTTGAGTTATTGCTTTTACATGTTTCTAAAAGTAAAGACCGACATACTATCACCCTCCCCCCCGTGTTGAATGTTGTACAAAATTCAATAGGTATCTATACTATATGTTAAATCTCAGTTCCGAATTTTATCTTTCTAGTTCTATTCGTCTTGTAGTTGTCGTGTTAACTTTTATTCGAAGAGTCAGACAGACTTCCCCTCCGGAGTTAAATTAAATAGAAATCAATAAATTTGGTGCACAGACCGTGTACCAAATTTTATATGTCTAGAACAAAGCATTTTTGAGTCATCTTTGCCATAGACAGACATTTTCCAAAAATATGCTTTTCAAGCTCAAGGAGGTTTAAAATGTGGAGATTCGTCAAAATCTCGAGTTTGAATTTTTGACTATTACTATACTTTCTCTGTACTTCGTATAAGTGAAAATTAACTACCCAATTCCCTGAAGTCGCGGATGTCTGAAATGTAATCAAGAGTATGAATTTCGGATAAATACTTCTCTTTCCTTTTATTACTTCTCTTATACAAATAAGTTTTCGGTTTGTGGATTTCGTATGAAATTAAATAAAAAAGCAGTTTTTAATCTTAGCCTAGATTTCGGGTGTGTAACATGTCTAATTTTTTTATGTTGTTCGTGCTCAAAGATATTCCAAAACTAGATTTTCTGAAACCTGGGCGAGATAAAATGGGGAGAATCATCAAGATCTTGACTTCGAATCTTTTAGCAATTGCGGCATATTCTGTTTATATATTTGTTTCGTATACGAGAAGATAAAGAGGGTAAAACTACGGTATGTTTTCTTGTTTGTTTGTTTGTTTGGAATTACCATTTGCAACTGAAGTTAATGAATGGAATCAAACCAACCTCTACAGGCCAGGTCATTTGCCCTACAGCTACCAAATTTGGTACATGTATACCTTAGAGATCGGGAATGTGCACCTGGGATCCCTTTTTTGAATTTTTAATTAGAATTTTAATTATTAATTAAAAACTAACTTTCCCACAAAAAAAAACTTCCATTTTCCCCAACGCCAAATAAGTAAGGCTTCAATTTTTTTTCCCCAACAGTAATGAGGCTAGGGTTAACATTTTTCGGCCTATTATTTCAAACGATTCTGTTTATTTTCTTAATGTTTCATGCATTTAAAATTAAACATTGTTAATGAATCGATCTTTCAGATTCATTCTGAAGTACTTTTGAATTAAAATAACACAGAATAAAGAAAATTAAAAATGTCTAATCTGCATAGCGTTACCCCAACTGGAGTAGAAAAATTCACGCATATGCGTTACCGTAACTGGCGCTGAAAATTCACGCATGCGCATTGTGTTCTGATTGTTGACAATATTATCAACGGATGATTCTTGATTTCAATTATTTTTAGGTTAGTTGCACGCTTTTGTAATTAAATTGTATTTATGTTAGTTATATATTTTTTGTGTATGCTTATAATTTTAAGTACATTGCTTTTTAAGTATTTTTTTAAACCTGTTTCCGACCGATTATTTTAAACGATTCATTTTATTTTCTTAGTGTTTGATGTATTTAGAATTAAATATTGTTAATTAATCGATCTGCTCATGATGAATCTGAGAAAATTTTGTTGATAAATTCTTGAGATATTACATAAATTAAGAAAGATATTCATTAGTGCCCATAAAGTTTAAACGCTCATTGACTCTTTTATCAGTAATCATATTATAAAAAAAATGCTTTGTTTCAGTAAAAAATATTACTATATTAATTTCAGATTAATTCTTTCCACTTTAATTTAAAGTATAAATTCTACGGGAGCTAACAGAAAATTAGAGAGATACATATAACGTTATGACTGAAGGCTTTTATAATATTATGAGTGAATTATATGACTATCAAAATTTGAAGTTTTAAAATATTTTGATGAAGAATCTATTAAAGTAGGAATTGTGTAAAATATTTAATTATTAAAATTTAAACGAACATTAAGATTGGCGAACCAGCTGGTCGCCAAAGATGGCTAGTATATATATAAAGTTAAAGACATAAAAAGATAGATCACGAGAAAAAATTAAATTAAATCTACAATCGTAAATTTCACGTTATCATGTGAGATTATTATTTTTAAGTCACTATTTGTCTTAATTAATTTAAGTTATTAACCAATTTAAACCGGTTTGAAACAATCACGAGACTTCTTTATCGGTCTCTATCCCCCCCTCTCTCTCTATATATATAGAATAATTTTTTAAAACTTTCATTTTCAATTTTTCTAGCTGGCAAATAAAGTTTTGGAGCTCGACCGATTTTGAGATGAAAAAAAAACCATCTTTTTTCTAAATATCGACGCATGTGTAATCTGATAGTCTCGTGATTGTTTCAAACCGGTTTAAACTGGTTAATGACTTAAATTAATTAAGACAATTCGTAAGAATTCAGAGAATGTATAATTTGGAAATCAAGTTGTAACTTTAATTGGCGATAAATTGCCAAATGTGACAAGCTTCTGCATTATTTTCTAATAACCTTATTTTAATTAGTTGAAATTATCCCTGAACTCACAATCTTTATCGATTAAACAAACAATATTTTAACTTGTTTGGTTTATTTTTAAAAAAACGTTGCGTGAGTTAGGCAATAACACTGTGATTTCCAAGGGAAATACTACGACGATAGCAGCAGACGATAGATAATTCAAAAACTATACTGTGAAAGCCGACTCCAAAATAAAACTACATTAGCAAACGATAGATATTTCAAAAGCTATACTGTGAAAGCTGACTCCAAAATAAAAAAAAAAGGGGGGGGGGATAAATCGCCAATTTGTTGCGTACGCATTTTGAGGCTTCTACAATTTGTTGCCTTCAAATCGCTTCAAAAACCTCAGGCCTTCAAAACAACCAAAAACCTCAACAATATCATGTTTTCACATGATAAAAAAAAAGAAAAGAAAAGAAAAACAAGTAAACAAACGAACAAAAGTTATCAATAAGAGAGATTGCGGCGCAGGACTTAAAGAAAATACAGAAATCCATAGTGACAAAAAACGCATGAAAAATGAATCGTGCAAAAATGCCATTGATATTCCAGGGATAAAAATGCAATACAGAAATAAATAATATAGTATATGAAACTCACAAAAAATATTTATTTACAATTTTATATTAGGATCACATTTTCAGTGTGCTGATCAGTTCAATATTCAGTGTGCTTGGTGTATAAAAACATTACAGCGTCATTTTTTTTTTTTGCAGAATTTATGCAGTTTTTCTGTTTGTAATTTATACACATAATATTTATTGCTACAATTGTATCACAGGAAAAAGCAGCAGTATTTTAAAATGGGGGGGGGGGTTCAAAAATTTTTCCAACATTGCTTGACTTTGAAGTTAAACCTTATTTGTAAATACAAAAAACATCAAATAATTTATTTCAAGCATACTAATATTGAAACCTTCTCAACATAGAAAAATAAACATAATCTTCGTATCCTGGTTACAACGATAGAAAAAATGCCAAGATGAAACATTAGTAATAACACTGCGAAAGATTTCGAGGTTTTTTTTTTATGTATATATTGATTCAAATTCATTTAAAATATTTAAAAAAATTATTAAATAGAGAAAAAAAAATGATATGGTAAAAAATTTGGCATCATTAAAAAGATAATTTTTTTAAAAAAAATTATGATACTGCAAAAACTATTTTTCTACCGTAAAATTTTAGAAAGTTATCAGAAATAAACGCCAAAATTTCGCATAATTTTTGATTAATTAAAATTTTAAAAATGTCTCCGAAAAGCCCTTTTTTTACCCTCCAAACTATATATTTGCCAAATTTGATAGGTATATGTCAAACGGTCTGGTTTGTACAGTGACATTATATACACACACAGTCAAACAGACTGTAGCTTTTTCCTTATGTTGAAGTCCCGAAATTGAATTATAATACCAATACATTTTCTCGCCAAATATTCTTGCCAACAGCTAAAATCTTTTTAGCAAACCTGGACTAATCACTCCCAACCCCCTTTTTTTCAATGAGCTACGAATGATTCATTGGATGTTTATGACCCGTACGGTCTGGTACCGATGATTCTCAATACCTTTTTTTTTTTTTTTTTTTCCATGTCTTCTGCAATCGACATATGAAATTTGGTTATATTTTGATTATTATTTAAGACTTCAGATTCAAAAAGATTTTTTGATAGTTAACACCTTATAATCCAATGATTAATTTCGAAAGATATACAATTTTCAATTTATATTTAGCGAATTTCAATATAGGTACAACATAATGCAGTGCCTAAAAAATTCTTTCATATCATATTAATAATTATTATGCCAAAAATTTCAAGGCTCAAATCTTTTAATATTACTTTAAAACTAACCGTAACTTGCCTTCGTTTTAACAATCCTTAGGGACCTCAAAGGAGCCGTCGATTTCGAAACGAAGCACTTGTTTACGAAGAGGAACTTTCACAAGCTATTAGATAGCAGTCCTCGGAACTTTCCCAAATTAGATCCTTCCGATTCCAGTAATGACAGGGACGCCGAATACAATCACCTCTTGTTCTCCGGGATATTGTTCGGAACTCATAGTTTGTTTCTGCGAATTCTGCACTCATCTGCTTTTGCTGTGATATGTCAGATGCATTTTATTTTCTGGTATATGGAATATAGAGAAAGAATTGTAATCGTCAAAAAATTCGAACTCGAAATTTTGACAAATTTTCACGTTTTTGTCCTTCAGGACTTCACAAAACAAAATTTTGAAATTAAGTCTGACTGGAAAACGTTTTGTCCTAGATATAGGAAATTTGATATGTAAACTTTAGAAATAGGTTGTAATTTTTTTTTTTTTTTTGAAATTTTGATCAAAATCCAAAAAGAGAAAGTCTGTCTGTCCGACTGTTGGAGTACGAGCGAACTCGATAACTACAAAATATAAAAATCTAGATAAATGAAATTTGGTAAATAGGTTTAACTTCTAAGATGTAGATTCTTATCAAATTTTGATTTCAATATGTCAAAGCGTTGAACCTCTGCCGGGTTGTACTTTTGCACTCGACTAAACTTTAAAAATCGTAAACGAGATGATTTAAATCGATGAAATTCGGTACATGATCTTGGGACTGCAATTGTAGTTCTATGGAAAACATTAATTTAAATAGGTTGGGAAAAAAGATTCCAAAATATATATTTGCGCGATAGATTCAATAAAAATACTAAATTACCGCTATAAATCTATATTTCATAAATAATGTAAGTAATAAATATTGCTCAAAATTTTATGTGGAGGGGAGGGGAAAAAGATTTCAATTGGGGAGCATACAAGAAAATTCCGAGAAGAATATTGACAGTGGTTATAAAAAGTGATAGACTGTGAGTAATTAAATAAAATGTTCATTAAAAATATTATCATGATTCTACGTAATAAGTCATTATACTATTCTTGGGTGCAAAATAGAACACTTCTCCAAAGCCTTTTACCTAGAATCAGAATTATTGATTTCATAAGTAATTGGATAGATATAGAGCATATTTATTATTATTATGCACTCAAAATAATACATAATAGATCAACGGATTAAGTCCAAATTTTGATAGAAATCTAGAAATTTAATATTAAAATATTAAATTTAACCGTCAAGATCATTCTCTTTTTTATTTATTTTCTTCACGCATAGATAGCAATTAATTCCAAAAAATACTTTATTAATCACAATGAAGTGCAAAATGAAAATATTGGTTAAAGTTGCTTGATGAAAACAACTCTTTTTACTTTTATGTATATACATACTAGAAAGTAATCAGAGGATATATATATTATACATATACTAGAATATAATCAGAAGAGAAATCTTCGAAACTTTTTTCGCATACTTCCTATTAAAAGTATTATATCTCTTTCTAGTATAAAAATAGTGATCTGGGTTAATGTCGTAATCTCTACGAATGGTCAGATTTTTATTTTTACAATAGAGTACATAATTCATTTTGTATTTCGCCATACCTTGAACAAAACCGAGTATATATTTTGGACGTCTTTTTTTAAAACGATTAAAACCAAAAATCTAGTGCAAAACTAAGATGTTAGTCTCAAATTCACATACCAAATTTTATTTATGTAAGTCATTGCGTTTTTAAGAAGCTATTACTTTTACATTCATGTAAATGCACAGATATCCGTTGATGGATTGTTTCAAAATTCGACATAGATTTACACTTTGAATGCTTAACTTGTATAATAAATTTTATTTATATCTTTCTCACAATTATCATTACTATGCTTCCAGACAGACAGACGGACAAACTTCCTACAGACGCATTTCATTGAAATTTTTTTAAATCATTAATTCGTTGTTGCTGCTTATCCCTCTTGAATTGAACTCCAGTTCAAACCAAATCCAAAAGATCGGGGAAAGAGGGGTTCAGAAGCTTTTAAGAGTCGGGATCCCGGAGCACCCTGAGGCAGAAGTCTGACTTTAGCTCATATGAAGATGGGTAGTGGGACAGATGCGTACAGACATTTGTGTACGGGTCATAAAAAGCCAATAAATCATGTGTAGCTCTTTGAAAAAAAGGGTACAGGGAGTGATTAGGTTTGCTAAAACATATGTTATTTGTTGGCAAGAGTATTTGGCGAGAAAAAGTATTGTACGCAAAAGTCATACAACCATGAAGACGACACTCACACACTCGCTTGCACAACCCCTTTTTTATAGTGGTGAGGGGGGGGGGGTCTTTCACACACCTCACAGATAGAACACAGGGTAGAGAACAACCATGCCCGAACCAGGGCTCGAACCCCGGACGCCCAGATAACGGGGGAAGACGCGCTACCCCTAGGCCAGGACACTGGCTATTAATTCTCTGTATGTATTATATATTAAAATTTCATTCATCAAGTTCAAAATTTGTTGAGTTATTGTGTTCAAGGGCAAACATAATTGGGGAAAAAAACGCGTTTTTTTGTTTTTGTTTTTCCCCTGGACTTAGAGAGATCTGAAACGAGGATATCCCTCAAAATCTCGAGTTCAAAATTCTTGAAGATTACAATACTTTTGCTTCAAATACTTGAAAGTAAAAAAGAAAACTCCATCTATAGTAGGATAGTAAACGACCTTATTAGATAAAATGGATTATAAAATTCTCGAAAAAGATTACAGAATAATCTCGTACCAAAATTCTCCTTAATACGTAACCTTCAACTCACCATTCTCAAGATCGCAACCTTCACAAATGCATGTCAAGATCAAAGTTCCACAACCTAGGGTATAAATAACTCTAAATCTTTTCCAATGACATCTTCAACCTCCTTTTTCGAGTCCATTATCCTATTAGAAGGAAAGCGTTCCAATAACAACATCAAAAAAGTTGAACATTTTTCTTAAGAAACAAAATTAAACTCTTCGTAAGGAAATCCTCGATAGATTACTTTCTTTAGATTCGAGGACAACATGAAACTAATGCAGCGATTTTAAAAGGAGACGGGGGGAAAATTGTCGAAAAGACATTAGTTTTCGAGACATTTCTTTCAGGATTTTAGAGTACGAACATGAGCTCTGTGGTCATTAAATACGATTAGGAATGTAGAAATACGGGACGGAGGATATAATTAAATCAAGGATAAATTACCGTAAACTCCATTTATTTTACTGTTAAATGTTTTGAAAGGAAAGTCATTTACAAAACTCACTTTAAGGATCATTAAATCACTTTTGCAATCAAAGTTGACTGATTTCTTTTATCGCATTCTTTCGTTTCATTTATTGGGCAGTGAAAAAAAGTTAGTTTCATATTACAAGAGCAATGATTCTGTAAATGAAATTAAAACATGTAAGAATGGTAGATAATAACATTTGTATGCAGAAAGTATGTATTTTGTAATCTGTAATAAGCCAAATGTCATTTAAATTAATAATTATTATACAGTAAATTTTGCTAATAATTTTTATTAGCAAAATCTTATAAGATCTATTAAGATGATACTGAATATATAATTACTGTGTGTAAACGGGTTATAACTTTTACATAAAATTTTACATTTCTATCAAATTTTGAAATCCATTCTATCAAATTTTGAAATCCATTCTATCAAATTTTGAAATCCATTCAGAGGAAGTCTGTCTGCCCGGCTTTCAGAGTATGAATAAATACGATAACTACAAAACAAAGAGAGCTGGATGGATAAAATGTGTTGCACAGCTTTATCATCTAAAATGTAGATACATATCAAATTTTGAACAAAATCTGTGAAAAGGTTGACTGTCTGTAAATCTGTACTTTTGCATGCACGTAAACGCTATAACACAAAATTGCAGTGACTTAAATAAATGAAAGGGATATGTTATCTTGTGATTAAAATATTAGCAATACTTCAAGTTTTGGTTTCAAGCGATTGAAAAAAATCAATCCAAAATAAAAATTCAGTTTTCAAGTGTTTGTATATTAACCGTGCCATTAACATGCCAGGGATAAATCGCCAAAGATTTCATGCCAGATGCAGTAAAAATACCAGATTCCCGTCGAAAATCCATATTTCCTAACTCGTTAAGAAAGATTTATATCAAAAATTCATTCAAACTTCCAGTCCAAAGTATTGTACTATGATAATGTTTTAATCAATCATAATTTTATTTTTAACAGTTAACTTTTAACTGTTGCCACCATAACATGCACACGAAAAATATTTTTTAATATCGTCGCAGCGCGTGCACTTGTATGAAATCAAAATAATAAAAATTAAAAAATATATATAAAAGTATACATTTTAATGAATTTATTAAAATAAAAGCAAGATATACCATGTAGCATTTCTACATTACTCAAGGTCCGAGGTGTAAGAGATATATCTTTTTTACAGATCATTCCCGCTGTTTCATTTAAGATCTAAATATATTTGAAACGTCGAATTTTTTAAATATGCTGTCTACTTAAATTCAAATTTCACTAATAAATATGTCACTAAGAAAGATATCTTAAGTTTTAATTGCTTTTGAATTTCTAAAAAAATAATCAAAATATTAACGCTTCTTGTCAGTAACTTTGGATTATATTATTACACAAAAAAAATTTGTATACTTCTTTGAAATTTTTAAAATTTTCTTTTCAGTGATGCCAGTTTTATTTCCATAAATCTTTTCTCTCATTTTAATTAATTTATTAAAATATTATTAGGCGCATTTTGTAAGTGTTATTGTTTTGATTACATACAAGCGCACGCGCTACGAGGCGTGGTAGCTATAATAAATATAGTTATTGTGTACATGTTATGTGGCGACAGCTAAATGGTAGTTTTAAAAATAAAATAATTATCGATTAATCTTGCTTAAAACATTATCAACATATCATTACCACTTTGGCCTAGAGATTTAAATGAATTGTTGAGATATCTCTCTCTTGTACGAGTTATAAAAGCACAAAACATTATGAGCAGCAAGGCAGAAAGGAAGCTAAATAAAGTAACCAGCTATGTGCAGATGTTACCAATAATGTAAAATTGGATAAACAATTTGTGAAGAGACTTTATATCCAAAGCCCGTGGAAAGAGAATAGTTTTACTCACAAGAATTCATTCTTCGAAATACAGATGGATATAAAAAAAAATGCTTTATTTTCTTTCATTTCTGTTTTTTGTTTATTTTAAAATTTTCTTTTATTTATTTATTTTGGAATTAAAAAAAATTAATTTAGAGTTTGCTTCCGTGTTTATTCAATTTGGAATTTTTTTTGAATTTATTTCATAATTTGCTTCAAATTTTTCTTCATTTTGGAATTTCATTAACTTATCTTAGAATTAATTTCCTTTATATTTTCAAACATTTTGAAATTTTGAATGTTTTTTTAATTTATATATATTTTTTTGTATCTTTAACTATATGGATTTTTTGTCTTCATATTTTTATCGTTTTTTTAAGCTTTTTTTCCCCCGACTTCCTTGAATTTCATTTATCTAAAATTTTCTTCATTTACTTTACTTTTTCTTAGAAATTTCGTTGATTTTTTCCTTCTATTTTCTCTTATTTTAAAATTCTTTGATTTACACTTACTTTTACATATTATCAACTTGTAAATCTACATAATAATTTTTTTTTACCTCATCCTTAAATTTCTTTAATGGTTTGGTTTCTAAATATTTATATCCCAAATTAGTTTAAACTTGTTATTCAAGTCTTTTCAAAAATAAGATTTAATTTATTCACGTTCAAAACATAAAAAAAGGAAATGTAAATTTTTAAAAACATTTTAATTTCATTTATCTATGCTGCACAACAAAATAATTACTGAAACAGTTTCATAAAGATACGATAGACATGTCTTTAAATCATAAAAGTTATCGTTAATATTAGTAACTGCATCATTAATTAACAGATAATTGTGCCTGAGGAAGAATTTTAATTTGGAAATTTGTGCCGAGTAATTTAATAATCACCTTCGAGTTCTTTCAAAAGGTTTTAGCTAAAATAAGTATTAAAAAAAATCCAGAAATTATGTATGCATGCACCATAACACCCATTACAATCCATTTACTAAATGTGTATTTTATTTAGTAAGTAATGTTAATGACAGCAATTAGTTTTTACTGTTTTTTTTCCTTTTTTGCATATTTAAACAATTTTTTACAAACTTTGAGATTAAATATAAAGACTAAAATTATGTTACATTTGCCACGAACATTTCACCTGTTTTTATTTCTTTTGGAATGCCGTTCAAAGAATTTTATTTTATCAGAGAAAAGAAATTTAATATAAATAAGATAAATTTTTTAGATAAATTTTTCTCTGTTAGTATATGCATGGTTGTAACAATTATTTACAGTAGATGACAACATACAAATGCTGAATTTTGGCA
>JAPMOR010066373.1:180012-226952 GCA_026543865.1 Argiope aurantia
CATTGACATTGCCATATAATGAAAAGAGGATTTCATCCATCGGCACAAGTTTCATCAACCATTGTGGATCCGGTCCATTAGTATCAATGCCCGTGTAACAGGGTTTAGTCTTTCATCTAAATCTATTTGTTTACAACCGGTGAAATAAATGTATTTTATATAGACATAGAATCCAGATACCTTGAAGAATACGTCCAAACGGCGATTCAAGGATACCTGTTATTCTCCCACTTCACGAGCACTGCTATGCCATGTTGATGTTTCGACTGCCAATTCCTCCATGATACTTCTTACAACATGGAACTCATTTCACATGCAGAGATAGTCAGCTTTTCATGGACGCTCCTCCAAACTCTCCATTCCCTCAAAACATCGCACTTTAGCATTTAATTGAAATTAAATATAATCAATATTCTTGGCTGACCGGCTGGCGCCAAATCTGGCGAGTATTATTTATAAAATGTCTTTCTTTCATCCCACCTAATTTTAATTGTTTTAATTGAAATGAACAAATTTAGCTTCACTTTGTGAAAGACCCTCCGAAAAAAATTTTAGAATCGTATGCAATAATTTATATAAACTAAGATTCACAAAATTGGGTAGTAGTTATTCTATGACAAAACTACGCCTTTAAAAAAATATGAATAAAAGTTTTTAAAGAATTTTGAAAGAAAAGGATATTATTGTGTAGATATAGTCAACACTACTCAATATTAACATCACGTAATCTGTCAATTCCTCTTTTGCTTAGTGACGATATTTAACCATAAACAAAGTAATTAAATGAATTAGTTAGAATAATTTTCTATTAATAAATTATAATAAATCATAATTAATTATAAAGTATAACAGGTTTATTTTATTCAAAAACAATTAAATGAATTAATTAAAATTAATTACAAATTAATAACTATATTTAATTAATAATAGATATTAATTTTATATTTTAGAATTAATTTCCTTTAAGGTCATTGAATCCAAACCACCTAATTAACAGGTTTTAGATAATCTTTCTAAAATACAAGAATGTACCAGTGCCGTTCCATTTGAAATGGTTAGAAAAGAATGCTTGAATGTAACCCTATTTCATGATTTTACACATTTTTCGGCCATTTGTTCACTTTTTGTTGCATCAAATCTTTCTTAATTAATATATTATTCTTTTTACAACGACCAAAATAAAATCTGATAAAAGATATGAAAGTAGAATAGTGAGAAGACGACTTTGAATATTCTTCGCAAGTGCGAAACGCAATTTTGGTATTAATGTCAACATATTTTTACCTCATTTCTTCTCTAATACGTATGTAATTTATTGCTCTTGCAGATTTAAAATATGGATGAGGGGAGCAGTAAAATGTCTAGCACTTTTGAAGCTTTGTTAATCTTGATTTTGAATGTAAAAAAAAGCGATTTTTATAGTAATAGTACCATGTACTTACTTTTAACCGTCATGCTAATATATCATATGTGCATCGTATTATTACTTTTCAAATTTATGTCGAAATTAAATTATTCTAACATGCTGTGATTTCATACAAAATTTACATGCAAACTACAAAACCTCAGGTGTCCGAGGGAAATCTTAATTGAATCACCAGGGCAACTCATTGCATAAGCGGAAGATATCATGTTATTAGAAAACAAAAAAAGCAAAATAGTTAGCAGATTGAAATTGAATAAATTTTAGCTTCTTTATTCGATGCTGCATCAAAGAGAGAATAACTTAAATATTTTGAATGCACTATATGAGTTTTAAGGACTTCAATAAAGATAAAATTCTAAGAAAATTTTTGATGAGTTATAGCATTTGATATTTACATTGTTTAATTATATTAAGTAATTTATAGAAACATCATAAATGCTATTATTTATTTGAATTGTGGTGTGATGTTGAACCCAATACTTGAGCCTTTTCTCTAAACTACTATCACAATGAAGAAAGGGCATATGGATACAGTTCTACATCGCAGCAAGCCTATATATACATAATGCCGCCTCTTACTCCTGTGTCTGTGTTCTGTATATATAACGATTCTTCGCTGGTATCGGTCCCGAGTATATTGATCATCCCATTACAAAGCAGAAATCTTACCACTATAACAACAGTGGTGCATTGTTCTTATTAATGTAGCACTCTTTCAGATCACGGTGAACGGTAGTAAAATTTCGGTAATGCATAAAGATTGGACAGCTCTAGTTTGAAACTCAGTCTCATCAAAGAAAGGCAGTCTAAATGGGTTGGATGCAAATAAAATTCGTCGTAGTCTAATATCCTCCTGCTGTTAACTTGGAGAAGGTTCAGGTATTGTCCTCGTTATATGACATAAGTTCAGTATTACCAGGATCATCCAAAAACAGCTCTGCTCCGATACGAGACGTAAATATAGCTAATTTAAACTAAGTATTATTCTTTGTACATGAGGCTAATAAGTAAGAAAAATAATAATAAAAAAATGTAATGAACGACAATACTAAACGGAGACGAAAATATTGCCAATTCGCTACTTTTCGACATGATTGTCATTTATTTTGAGGCATTTGTTCCTGCACTGGATTAATTTGAAAATCTAAGTCTGTTTGAAATCGCCGTCAGATGTAAGCACCTAACCGTTAATGAACATCTTCATGGATAAAGACATAAGGATTACATGTTCGAGCCGTACGGTTTGTGTTCCAAACTTTTCAAACCGAAATCTTCGCAGTTTGGCACGAAGGGGGAAAACTGTTCTCGGCAGTTGCCAGAAAACAGCCGGAATATGGGAACCTGCAGTTTTTCATTTGTTTGGGCTTATGAAGAGGTTCCTCGATGGTCAGGAGGACTCTTGCGATGCATTCAAACAGGCCATGAGACCTAGAGAGCGCACAGACAAATCCTCAACATGAATGGCAGTTATGTCAAAAATTAACAAATCTATCCATATCTATACTTATAATAAAGCTCAATGTGTGTGTTGGCGTTCTACAGACCAGACCGTTCTACCTACACCTACCAAATTTGGCATATATATGCCTTGGAAGCCGAGAATGTGCACCTCGTGGTGACTTTTTTTTGAATTTTTAATTGAAATTCTAATTAATTAAAAATTAAGCGAAATTTTGACGTTTTCCCACTTCAACTTCCAAAAATATTATGGTACAAAATTAATTTTTACATCAAATTAGAGTTAAAAAAAACTTTTTAATGATACCAATGCTTTAACCCTTTCTAGGGCCGTGGGAAGTATGCTTCCCAACCAAATTTATCAATCTTTGTATGAAATTATGTAGGTTGCATCAGTTCTGACAAATTATTTTAGAAAGACAGAAACTTAGATGCTTCAGTTCTTTATCTTACACAAAATGATGTGTCTTGATTTGTTATTTAATTATTAATTAACCATATTAATTAATTAATCAAATTAAATTTATCTAATAAGCTAAATGAATCCCTTTTCTAATTCTAATTTCAAGCCTAAAAATATTTTAACATAATATGACTAGAAAAAAAATGACTCTTTAAAGGGTTAACCTATAAATTAAGTTTCGATTTTTAACGAATTTTTAAAAAAATATTTTAACTACATTTTTCAACAACATTTTTCGCACAAAATAAAAATAAAATTTACGTCAATCGGAAAAAATTATCTTTTATCAACGTGTTGCCATCACATTAACAGAAGTTCAAATTAAAAAATAAATCAACTATTATTGCAAATTAAATATATAAAAAAATTTAATTTACAGCACGAGTCTGTTTGAAGAGAACAAAATTTGAAATATGATATTTTCTAAAAAGTAAATGGAGTAAAAGTTTTCTACGATCTTTCAGAATATTTATATTATTAATTCAATAAAAAAGATTAATTTAAACCAAAGATGGTTTAATATATATAAGAAAATCACTTATCTATACTTATAATAAAGCTCATTGTGTGCGAGTGTGTGTGTGTGTGTATTGGCGCTCTACAGGCCAGACCATTCAACCTACAGCTACAAAATTTGCCACGTGTATACCTTGGAAGCCGGGAATGTGCACCTGGGGGGTTATTTTTTCGAATTTTTAATTAGAATTTTATTTATTTAAAAATTAAGCGAAATTTTGGCGTGTTTCTGATATAACTTCCGAAACTATTACCGCACAAAACAGATTTTTACATCAAGTTAAAGATCAAAAATTTATCTTTTAAGTGATACCAATGTTTTAACCTTAGAATTAAATTTCTATTTTTAATGAATTTTTAAATAAATATTTTAATTAATATAATAATTTATTAAATATGAAATATTATTTTTTCTAAAAAATAAATTCAAGAAAAATTATTTTATGATCTTTCAGACTTTCTATATTATTAATCCAATAAATCAGTTTTTAAGGCAAGTTTTGTTTAATATGAACAGGATTTCCATTCAAATCAGGGCCACACAGCTAATTTGTAAACCTTTAGTAAGACACAGAACTGCTAAAATGGTCTAAATGGAAAATGATTATATTTTATGTAACTTGATTCAATAAATGCTCTAATAAATAACGAATTTTTGATTTTACATAAAGCTTCTGCTGTGGAAATCACGATTAACAAAATGTTCTTGAAACACTAATATTTTAAATAAAAAGAGTTAATTTCCAATCAACTAAATCAATCACTTAAACTGGCTGATTTATGAAAATTTAAATATCACTATTCAATAAAAAAAGGATAATTTTAGATTTTCCATCGATCGTTTCAAAGAAAATACGACAATCAGCGAGCTGGTTTCTCAAGATTAATTGGGCTAAGATTATGAAAATGTTGAGTTTTTTAACATTAAAAACTTCATAAATAAGTCTTAGTTGATCGTGGAAAATAGAAACATTCATTCATTTATTTAAAATTTGGTGTGTCCTGAAAATTACTCAGAATATGATACCTTACTGCATTAAATTTAGATTTCATAATTTTTGAAATATATTTATAGGCTGGAACAAAATATTATTATTGATTTCATTTCAATCCTTTTGAAAGCAAAACTAAAAGCAAAACTGAATTTTATGCTGAATCTGAGAAATTTTTGTTGAATTATTGTTTGAGATATTACATAAATTATGAAAAATATTTTGTAGTTTACATAAGACTTATATACCGAGCGATTCTGTTTTTAATACCCATATTCAATAATAATAATAATAAATAAATAACAATAAAGATGATAAATAAAATAAAACGCTTGATTTTATTAAGAAATATCTTTATATTAATTGCAATTTCATCATTTTCACTTTAAATTAAAGTCGAAGTTTTACCGGAAATGACAACAAATTAGCAAAATATATATAGTAAATTGAACGAAACGATCTAAACAACAGTATAAGTTTGGTATGACTATCAAAATTTGAAGATTAAAAATGTTTTGTTTGAGAATCTATTAAGAGACCAGTTACTTAAAATATTTAATTGAAAATTGTAGCGAGCAGTAATACTGGCGAACCGGCTGGTCACCAAAGGCGGCTAGTATATATATAAAATAAGCTCCCATCAGTTAATTTGGTGCATAAATCTGCTAACAAATTGGTCTAAATGAGCTAAATAATTATATTTTATGTAACATGAGTCAATAAATGCTCCGATGAATTACAAATTTTAAATATTTTCATAGGTCCTCTGCCCTTTGAATCATATTTAACAAAATATTCTTGAGACAACAATATTTTAAGTAACAAATTTTAAACTTCAATCAACTAAATTAATCACTAAAACAGACTAATTTATGAAATTTGAATATCACTCTTCTTTATTTAGCACTTCTTTATTTAACGCACACACGACTTAATATATATCCTTTCGATTCAGGGAGCAACGGCTAATTTTCAATCCTTTAATAATTGAAATACATATGTAAAAATGATCTAAATGAAGTAAATAATTATATTTTATCTAATTTGAGTGAATAAATATTATAAAAAATTACGAATATTTTTTTATCTGGATCCTCTGCTCTGTGAATCATATTTATCAAAATATTCTGGAAACACTAATATTTTAAAAATAATTGTACTCCTGTAAATAAATCAGTCAATAAAACTGACTGATTGATGAAAATTTAAATATCCCTATTCAATAAAAACGGGCTATTTTAGACCACTTCATTAATCGTTTCAAAGTTGATAACCCAATTAGCCCTCAGGGTTTCTCAGGGCTGATTAGCCTAAGATTATGAAAATTCTGATTGTTCTAAGCCCATTCTATACAAAATCTCATAAATCATTCAGATTTGACAGCAGAAGATAGAAATGTTCATTTACTATTTAAAAGTTGAAGTGTCAAGAATATTTCATAGAATATGATTCATTAGAACCAAAAGACTGTCTAAAATTTAGACTTCATAATTTTTGAAGTACATTTACAGACAGAAAAAAAATAATAAAAATATTGCAATTCCCATCAATTTAATCTTTTTGAAAGTAAAACTAAAAACTGAATTCTATGATGGATCTGAGAAATTTTTGTTGAATAATTCTTGATATATTACATAAACTATAAAATTTATTCTGTAGTACTCATAAGATTTAAATGCTGAACGACTCTGCTTTCAGTACTCATTTTTTAAAATGCTTAGTTCAGCAAAAGTTTTGGGATTCACAGAAAATTAGAGAGATATATAGTACATTACGGCTTAAAGCATTTATAATATTATGACTGAATTAAATGACTATCAAAATTTGAGGCTTAAAATATTTTGTATTTTGATGAAGGAGCTATTAAAAGACAAGTTACATAAAATATTTAATTGAAAATTTTATAGAACATTAAGATTTGCGTACTGGCTGGTCGCGAAAGGAGGCTAGTAGGCAATATTTTCATCTCCGTTTCAGATTGTTATTCAGAGCATTTTTTATTATTATGTTCAACAATGTCCAGTGGCATGTCAGCTGCATAATTCAGAAATACAAAGGTCTAGAGGGACAAAATTTGGTACATCATTTCAATATCAGAGATATAGATGTGTAGTAAATTCTGGAACAAATCCGTCAAGAGGGTTTATTCGTACATATGTGAAGGCTCAAGATAAATGAAATTTGGTATGCAATTTTATGATTAAAATTTTATATCTATATTCAAATCTGGATCCAGTCGTCGTCAAATTTGGAAGGTGTCCAAAATTATCACGCAGTGCACTTCTTCATATTTCAAAACACAAAATGCTGCATTGTATTCTGGGTCACTGCATCTGGAAGGAGACCTGCCGTGTTCTTGGGGGTGATGCGACTTCCTTCTCTTTTAAACATGATTTGTTCAGAAGATGTAGAATTTTGTAGGAGAGAGCCAAAAAGAAGATGGAAGGTTTTTTCTAAATATACGAGAAAATAAGGGGGAAATACTCCCACTGGTTTATTTCTACTTAACGTATGCAGCAAATAGCCATAATCTTCCATTTTGCCTGCATTTATATTTCATCATAAAGATGATATGCTAGGTACTAGAGTGCTCAGCCAATTTTGGAAAGAAATCGTAATGTTTATGGCTCTCACTCTAGTAATTTATCTTCCGATCGCATCTAGTATTTATGGAGCAAAAATAAAATGGGCAGGAAAGAGTTGTAGGAAGATGGATCAGATTTTCTCCGTTTACCTTTGGTCATGTTTTCATTATACGGGCGGATATTTATCATCATTTCCTGTGAAAGCGTGGTTCCTGTTTAGTCCTTAATTATTTTTTCAGATCTACTTAAACATTTAACTAATGAAAATATTGAATACGGAATTTTTCACCTAAACTAATTATAAAAGAATTTATAAATAGATTTGTGGGTTTTTTTAAAGTAAAACTAAAGTTAATCGAGAAGAATCTAAAATTAAATTCTCATATATTTCGGCCAAAAACTAAAATAAAAATAAAACATAAGCCTCTAAGTGTATGAGAAATTATATAAAAGTGTCTGAAGAGATTATAATTAAATTTTTTTCATTTAATGCTTAAAGAAGAAATTTGCATTTCGATTTTCTTTGTAAATATGATTCTCTAAAACAATTTAATCACACAAGAAACAAATCAGTTTTTTGAATACTATATGTTTATTATAGTGTCAAACTCTTGTTTAAATATGCTAGTAAAACTCGCAAAGAAGTATTTTTATTGTTTTTAAAAGACAGCTTGTTAGAAATTTTCAAAACAGGCAAGTCATTAAAATATCTTCTATGGGTTTTTTAAGACTAGAAAGAAATTTTCCTGGTTATTTAACTAGGCTGTTCAAATTTTGTATACTTCAGATTAAAAAAATATAAGTTTTTTTCCTTAATTAAGGCATTTTTTTTGAGAAACTTAAATCTGTAAATGTTTTTTCTTTATTGTCTGCAAAATGCAATTCGAAATCAATTCTATAAATCCATGGATAGTAAAATTTCATTGCAGAAAAAATTCAAGCTCATTTTTAGATTTCGAGATTTCACATTTCTTATATTTTAAACAGAAACGCATTTAGAGAAAATATTGTAATTGCATGGGAAAAAAATCGTTCCTAAAATGTTCACGAATTGTCATATCTGGGGATTCCTTAAGCTTGAAAGGCCTTTGGGGGGGGAGTGTATGTCTATCTGTCTTTTTTTTCTCTATTATTCAGTGAATACGATACCTTAAAAACGCAAATAATTAGAAGGTAAAATTCGGTACCTTATCTTTCCATAAAAATTGTACCTTTCTAATAAATTCTGGACGAGGCTTGTCAATTTATCTGAGTTCTGCAAAAGAACGTGATAACTCAAAAACTTAATCATCTAGATGGGTAAAGTTAATACACAGTTTCGTCATCAAAATAACAATGTGTGCCTGATTTTGGATGAAATCCACTCAAAGACTGACTGTAGATAAGCCTGCCAGTTTGTGCTTATGTAAAGGCGATCGTTCAAAAGTACAACAGATTTGATGAAATAAACATGATATGCAGGCAACCTGTTGTAAAATGTTTTTAATTATTCAAGTTCATTTCAACAAATTGCTGATGAAAGGCAACATTGTTCAATATTATTTTCAACACAATGCATTGTCCGTACCCTTTTATAGAGCTTTGGGATGATTTGAGTCTTTTAAGATAAATCTCCATAATACCTCCCACTTAAATCAATCATAGACAACAATCATTCTCACTTTTCTAAGAAAAAAATGAGTTAATGGGTGCGAAATGAAAATTTAAATATTAGAAAAATTGTAAAAGAGCTCATGACAACATAGAAAAGGTGTCCAGCTTATTTAAAAATAATGAATTTAACCTTCTAATTTAATCCTACATAACTAAACCAAATTATCTTCAGTCACCAAAGTAAGTATTTTTGCACTTACTACATAAAAAAACCCAATCAAATCCTCTACACAAATGAGAATTCTCTCAACTTCACTTCTTCAAAAAATAAAGAACAGATTTCCGTTCTAAAGGTACTGAGATAATTTTCGACAAATTTCTAAAATTCTACGACATACCAACAATTTTTCATAACCAAGAATTCAGATGAAATACTGGGGGGGGGGTCGCCGTATTTAACAGTATAATAACTCAAACAAAGATAACCCATCATCTTTTCCCTGCCTATTATTGGCTATAGCAATCTTACCTAGTATTTTGATCCTGATTGGCCACCTCTCTTGTCTTCTCTCACCCCCTTACTTCTGTTTGGTTCTACCTCAATTTCTGATCTTTTCCGAATTCAGTTTAAACCACTTCTCACTCGATCTTGGGCAGCGGCACTGCAGCGCTACAGGAGCCACCAAACACACTTTTGGTTTGATCGCGAGATGAAGGAGACTAGTAAATAATTAATTCCTCAAATTAATAAATGTTCTATACGGATATACTAGGAGAAAAGTTATAAATATTATGCAGATTGATTACAGACTGGATTGCTTGCTGCATATTAAATGAGTTGTTTTGTTGCGCCCCGAGAAGAGATCAATTCGGATTCTGTCTAGTCGCCTGAACATAGTAAATCAGTGTATTGCTGTATATCGGCGAACAACAGGTAAAATTAATTTTAAAAGACAGATGGATTAGTAAAAATAACATCGTTGTTGTTATCAGCAAGCTTTCAAGGAAATAATTTTAATTTTTAATTTAGTGTCTTGTATACAAAATTATTTGATAATTATTGTAGTTCAATAAAAAAAAAATTGTATATATATGTAATGATATTTTAAACTCTTAATTTAACCAAATTAATTTCCAAAACTTTATCTTATTTTAGCCCATAGTAAAATATTCTCTTATTTCCTGATATCCTTCCACGTATGAAGCTGTGTAAAAATTACTGCGCAATCAATCTACGTATCAAATAAAAGTGATCCCTTCGGTGCCCTTGTCAAGGTGTCAAAGGTCAAAACGTGTATTGAATTGGCGCATGGCTGGAAATACCATGTTATATAAGACTAGTGATCATTTGTTTCGTTCCTTCTTTACTTCTGCTTTTGTGGCGCATTGCGTTTTGCAAATAAATCATACCTGTCTCCCAAGAGAGAATAAAACGAAATTAAAAATACAAAGTCTCTTCACTGCTTGTCAAACCGGCATTCTGCATATATATAAACCTGCATATTATATATATATATATATATATATATATATATATATATAATAGTATTGTCAATGTATAAAGTCTAAGACGAAGATAAAAAAGAGATTATATTATTCGTAATTGTTGAATAATTTTAAGCAATTATTTAAATTCACAAAATCAAACAATCCAAATTATAGATCTAATTTTGGTTTTGTATACCACAGGTCCAAGTATACACTAGATTCTTTTAATTGTTTTAACATAAAATGCGTCATGTTATAGATGCATTCGAGAAAAGTGAAGAGAGAATATTCCAATAAGGTATAATGCATAGAGAAGAAGAAGTATATTCTTTTTCATCGGAGAGAGCAGTTTCAGAGCAATTTTTAAGCGAGAATATTTTGTGCACTAAAAGTTCAATGTAAAAAAAATAAAAATTCAGAATATGATGTTTTTTGTTGAAAATTGCAGAAATAAAGTTTATCGGTAGCGATGATCGCTTGAAAAAATTAATTACTTATAAACAAGGCTTTCGCACATAAAAAAAAATTCAGTTTCACAAATATTTTCACAGATTCTACACAAAAATTGATCTTTCCCCAAGAATACGATGTCTTTTTATATTTCTTGTATGAAAACAAAAAATTATCTTTAGCTAGTTTATTTACATTTCACTCGAATTCAGATAACAGAGAAAAAAATCACTTTAATCAGAAGGAAAATATTTTAATCCTTGGAATACATTTTTAGAGACTAAATTTGAGAACATTTTTATTTGTTTAACTATCCATTGATATATTTCGAACCTGTTTAGATGAAGGCTTACAGGAAAAAAGAAGTAAAAATTCTTTTAAATGTTAATAATAAAACATCGAATTAAGGCCAAAGACAAAGCATGAAATGTTTTCTGCAGTAATAATATAATTATACAGAGTTTAATTGAACATCTCAAACAAACAATGAAATTATGCTTGTACTCTTTCTATACCGGCGTCCTGGCATAAGAGTAGCGCGTCTTCCCCGTGATCTGGGCGTCCTGGGTTTGGGCATGGTTGTTCTTCCGTTGTTCTATCTATGAAATGTGTGAATGTGTCCTCCTGTAAAAAAGGGTTGTGCAAGTGAATGAGTGATGCATGAGTAGCAAAGTCGTATTCTTGGCCCTAGTTGGTGCTACTATAAAAACAAGAGACGCTCCCCTACCGATTTAAATCGCTGTCTTCGTAACAGCGGACTTGTCCATGGCAAGTGCCATAAGAAACAACAACTCTTTCTATTTTTAGCACTCAAACTGACTGGATTTTTTCTCTTGTATGTAAAAATAAAATATTGTAAAGGTTAAAAAATTCGATCTCAAGAGTTTGACGAATCTTCACGTTTGGTGCATAGTTCTTAAATCAAATTTGTAGATTTCACTCCGTTCAAATCTGAAATCCAAAATCCGTTCAAAATTTGTCCGGCTGTTCCAGTATAAATAACAGATAAGTACAAAACGAATAGATGAATAAAATTCGATACATAGATTTAACATCTATAGTGTAGATACATATCAAATTTTGAACCAAATACAACAAGAGGATGACTGTCTGCTGGTCTTTACTTTCAGAAACATGTAAACACGATAACTCAAAAACAAAATGACTTAAATATATCAAACTTGGTATGGGATTTTGAGACTACAAGTGCAGATGTGCGTCAGACATTTAAATCGGTTTCGAAAAAGCTCTCAAAACCCAAGTTCAATTTTCGGATAATATTAACCGCGTGCCAGAAATTATAGTCTGTGTATTTTCTGTAGGCGGTTCATGGTCACATTTTCTTTGTTATTGGTTGTCTGGTACCAGTAACACAGTAGAAAATGTGACCTTGAATCGCCTACAGAAAATACGCAGACTATAATCGACAAAAAAACTCGCCAAGGAGAGATTCCGTAAAAGTGCTAAATTCATGCCAGAGATTAATATTTCGTAGCTATTGCACGCCAATACCATGCAAGGCATTCTCTGGGGTAACAGCTCTATCAGAGTATATGCGACAAAATTTTGGAGATATCAATCCAGCTGGTTATTTCTGTCATTTCCTTTCTATATTTAATCATTTACATTCTTTTAACAATATCGCTTTATGTAGTAGTTAATTTCAGGGCAACTATAGGATATCAATCATTTGTCTCTAAAACTTTTTGAATATTCAATATTTTCAGCAAAGAGTTCTTTTAATAAACATTTACAGTTGGTGTAGAAACACGACACTGAAACTCTTTAGCGGTATTTCAATTTATATAAATGTTTTTTAATACATTTTTAAATGCAATATTTGAGAATTGTATGTGTTTTTTTTAATCTGGTTAATTATAGATACCCCATCCCATTTCTACAAGTGCTTTTGACCCCACTCTTACACCCCCATACAATATTTGTATCAAATTGTAAATAAAAATATGAATATTCATAAAATATGAATTTATGTTTAGGTTAAAATTAAAATTAGGGAAATGCTAGAGATAAGTCAGTATCTTTTAAAATTAAAATCCAAGTTCTCTACCAGCTTATCTTATCACATATGAAGCTTAATATATGTCCATTTAACTCAAGAAACACACACCGGCTGTGAAAAAAGACAATTCCAGCAGCGTAAACCGAAGGAGAAGATGGATGAAGGTAAATGCATTTTGACATATTTCTCTTTATTCTAACTTCAGCTTAGCCTGCTTTTCCAGGAACAATACTTTAAAAGTGTAAACAAATGGATTATCTACAACGTTTGCTATGTCTGTGGATGAAGAAGGTGAATCTCTTGTTTGTTTAGTTTGACAAGAATTTTCCGCTTTTCAAGTTAGCACGGAAAAAAGCATGTTTCAGAAGATACTTTTATTTTTCAAATAGTTATTCTCTTATTTTTGTTAGTAGTGCACCTCGTTATTGTAACAAAAAAAAAAAAAAAAAAAAAAACATGCGAAAGCATTAAGCAAGAAACAGAAAAATTCTACAAAAAAAAAATATTTAAAACGAAATTAAGAAAAGATACATGATATTAGCATGAAATTACAACGTTATGTTTAGAAACAGATTAATGCATATAAATAAATAAGATTTTTGCAACTAAATGCTTAAATTTTTAAAATTTCATGATTGGTGGGATTTATTCATATAAAACTGAATTTGGATATGCTGCACTAAGCATAGGTTTAAATCAATCATCAGATTCGAATGAATAGATAAAATATAAAATCAAGCGCAAGAAAACAATAAGACAAAAACACATCAAATAATATGGAATTATAAGGTAACAAATGATTGATAAAAAAAGTCTTAAAAATATAAATAAAAACAACAATAATTTACAAAAAGAAGTAAAAAAATTCGAGAACTAAAATTCAATGTAGCTTAGAAATGTCTATGTTTCTTTGCATTACATCTGTTCTATCCATCATTTTGTATTTGTACTATCCGTCATTACATATCTGTACTATCCGAATTGGGACAATGTTTCAATATAAATACCAAATACGCCGAAAAACCATAAATTGGTAATACTTTCATTTCCGTTCCACATGGTCAAACATTCCATTTTTTTATTACTGTGTGCAAAATTACGTGCATCACTTATTGATAAACCAAAATAAAATTCACACCTAAATCGCTAAATATACATGTGAATGGATACACAATTTTCTTACATGTTCAATGAGCAGAGCATAAATTTTAATCTCTAACAATTCCTTCAACCTATTAAAATGCCAATTATTTTATAGTAATGTAAAGATATTAAGCTTAATAGGTAAACTGTAACGGTTACATAACTCTACTCTAGATGGCATTACCTTGTTAATATCAAGGTTTATTTCCCATGATCCTTCTTGAAGAGTCATGATTAGATTGTATTCGGAGTGAGTGTCATACATTTCCGTGTTCGTGTTTGTTTTGTTTTGTGAAATGTGGAACTAAGAAAATTCCTGAAATTCGTCCATTATTTTCCACTACATTATAATGAAGTTATAAAGAATCTCATCCCACTACAAAATTTAACATTTTAGAATGACTTAGTTAATTTA
This sequence comes from Argiope aurantia, assembly GCA_026543865.1. Lineage (NCBI taxonomy): Eukaryota > Metazoa > Arthropoda > Arachnida > Araneae > Araneidae > Argiope > Argiope aurantia. The sequence continues at coordinate 194,562 of JAPMOR010066373.1, forward strand.
TAATTTATTAATATATCAAAATATTTCGTTTCGGGTGGAAATGAAAAATAAGATGGTTTTTGTTTCATCCAAAAAGTTGGCGCTAATTGCAAACCAATTCTTAGATGTAAGTTCATTGCTATCACAAAATGCCAATAATTAATGGATTGATAATCAATTTGATGATTATTAACCGGTAACTGGAAACGGGAGTCAAAATGACTCTACGTTGTCCATTTGCTCTGATTATCACATGTTATTTTGACCTTGAATACAATCATCCCATTCAAGTTGTTCTATCAGCAGTATGTTGGCAAAAGTCTAAGTGTGAACACGTGTGTATAACCGAATTATTCATTTTCAAAGTTTTTGTTGTTATTTACGGAGTCATTGACTCCATGTCTCTGAAACTGCTTTTCATTTGAATAATGCAAAAGGAATAAAGACATATTCTTAAAATAATATTTTAAAATGTTGTATTCTTTATTTTTGTTTGTTAAATTGTAACAGTTGTTAACATTAGTATAATTCCGCAATATCTAAAAGAAGTAAATACTCATTAAAAGACTGTTTAGGTTTTCCTTATAACATCTTTCCAACATAAAATATTGTAACATTTAACATTTTTAATATTTTTGATAACTACATAATTTCCAGAATGTATTGTGTTTCCAAAATAAAATCCAATACTGTTTACAAAAGACAAAAAAGAAAAATAACATTTTTGTCATTTTGACTGGCCGCATGAGGAGATTCATGTCTTTAGTTACTTGTTAAAAAGTGAAGTTACTGAGATATAGCTGCTCTAATCATAGGTGCTAAAAATGTAGAATGCACAATTAAAAAATTGGTAAATTTATCATAAATATACATTTTACACTTTAGATACGATTTCAAAAAGCACCTTTGATGAAAATTACATTAGCAAGAGGTTGCATAAACTATCAATAGGGTTAATAACACATTTTAGAATTCAATCCCACTCTTCCCCCTCGGCGCCGAGCCATGCTTTCTGCTGCCACCTCATATCACTTTCCCGATTCTTTTTTCGACAACGCTCGGCACGTCTCGGCATTGTCGGCGCAGTTCGTGTGACGCATTCCTCGGGATGGTGAGAAAGTGCCGCCGTCTTGTTCGTAGCCGAGGCGCGAACGAAGGTCATCTCACGAGTCAAGAGAATCGGAACTCGATCCGGGACTCATCTCTCTCAGCTGTTGCGTCTCTTCCGAGGAGGCTCCAACCTGACGCGTGGGAGTGAGGAGATGAGATAGGTAGTATCGTTTGAAGAGAGTGTTTCGGTGGTTCTTGGAAAGAAACCCTTTTTTGCCCTTTCGTGGAAAAATACGATTTTTTTTTTTTTTTTTCGTTTTCCTTAGAAATATATTTTTTTAGAAAATCACTTTACTTATTTTTATTGGATAAGATGTATATTTTGTTATATATATGGGTATTTTCGTGGAAAATGCGTATTCTAGTGAAAAAAGGGTGTGCTTATTAATAAAAAGATAAACTTTTTTTCGCCAACTTAAAAAAATAGCGCATAAAAGAAAGATTAGGATATTGAAGTTCTTAGGAAATTAAATCGTAAGGGTATACTGCTCCTGAAAAAATATTTTCTTGGAAAATCTAAGTGGAAAGATAGTTTACATGGGAATTTCCTGGTAAATTGTGTGTGTGTTTCCGTACAAAGGATAATATAAAAGGAATAGTTTTCTTTTAAGAAAGGAGGAAAAGAAATTGTTCAGTAGAAAATATTTTAAAGCTTCTCTTCAAAAAATTTTTACGAAAACCTCTCAGGAAAGTATTTGTTGCTGCTAAAATAGTAATTTCTCACAAATTCCTAAAATGAATTTGGAGCATTTAGTTTTGACTCAGATTATTACAATAAAACTTTTATGCCTTCTTTTATACTCCCATCTATTTGAAAATACATCATTCCTTAATTTCAAAATTTTCCCCAAGTGAAAGTGGATTTCTATTTGAAAATTTCTAAAACGATATCATAAAATAGTTTGCTTTTATCTAAAATTTATTTTTCATTTACTTTCTTAAACTTTTCGATGTACAAAGCGAATGTAAACTATAAAATTAATATAAAAACTGAAATTCTAAAGGAATGTGCTCTTTATTTTTATAATATTCTAGAAAATCTCAATTTCAATGAGAAGAATTGTTTCTTGGCATTTAAAATAATACATTCAACATTTCATCGGTTTATAATCTGAAAATGGAATAAAAGTTTGAAATTCCAATACAATTATTATTATATTATATAAATTTTAGAATAAAATAATACAAAACATATAAATAAATAATAATTACTAATAAACTTAAAGTAACATAATGCATTTTATAATGCAGGTTTTCTGATAATATACAAGAGTTGATTATCATTGTAAATTAAAATGATAATCTGAATTATAATTAGATAATTTTCCATTGTGGATAGATACTATCGATTGCACTTTAAAAATAGAGCTTTGTTTATCCCTTGATTGAAAATCATTTTTATGATTCACTTCTCGAAATTCATTTACAGTTTATTAACTGCTTAGCAGTTTCAAGAAACTACAAGAAATCTTCTTCTTGGGTACAGACGACTACCCCTCCACCATTGAATGAAGCAGTATCAACAGGATTTTTTTGAGACCAACTACAAGAAATCTGAACTGTTTTTTCTTTTTTCGCATTTTGCAAAGTTTATAGAGATTACTTTTTGTTCACTAATCTCAATATTTGTCTAGCATGTTGTTTGTTTAGAAAGACACATAACGCTGAAAAAGCTAAGTAAAAAGAAACTACTTTTCCCTGTAAAAAATATTGTCATAACTCCAAAGAAGCGTATTCCTTTTCCTGGGATAAATAAACTGCATGGAATCGGAATAGAAAAAAGACACGACATGCAGAAAGAAAACTTTTTTTTTCTGTAACTGCGATTTCATTCAAGATGTTGATCAAGAAAATAATCCTCAGTGGTTCCTCCCACAAACCTGTTGGTAAGGTGCTGATAACGGAAACGGAGGGGTTTAGGCTCGATACCCGATTCCACAGAAGAACTAGTGTATAAGCGAGTTTATCGCACATTAAATCCGTTAGTTCCAAACTTCCTTCCCCTGGTATGGTGTGGAAGTTTGGAAGGGAGAGGTGCTAGCTCAGATATCGCCCTCGTCATTTGACCGCGGTACAAAATTACCATGTCCGTTCTGCAATACCACTAGTGTTGCTTTAGAAACGGGAAGTTAAAATAATCGAAAAAAACCCCCGAATCCAATCAGCTTCATGAAGGAGACACGCTGATTATAACGAAAATTTGTCATTACGCTTATCAGCATATTATGAGACAGCTCAACACCTTAATTAATCAATTAATAAGGTAACTTGAATTTCACTTTAGAAGATGCATATTTTCTTTAGTTCAATGTGCTCATATATCATTGTGTTTTTTAATTCGCTCAAATTTGTAATATTCTACAGCAATAATTCAGTTGAATACATATACACATTTCACGAAACAATATACCATTATTATAAAGGTTGTCCTCAATTAATACAAGGTTTGAATTTCCCACCATTCGGGCAGTAAAGTGTTGGCAACCCTATTAAAAACCATTTGACAGCTGATAGTTTAGGGTTAGTAAAAATGGAGCGTTACATGATAGAACAACGTGTTTTCATTGTTGAACCATATTTCAAAAATAATGAAAGTCTGGCGTCAAAGTTTGAACTGATTTAACACCATTGGATATCTTTTTATGGAATTAATTGAAGTCAAAGGTCTATGCCAGCAAGCCCACAAGCACGCGTGCATTGAAGGAGGAAATTCAACGCTGCATCAACGAAATTCAGCTACAATATTTCAACAGGTATTTAGTAACACATGAGGACAAATTGAAATATCAAAATATTTAACTGAGAATCTTTTTCAGAGAGTTGGTTCTTCACTGTATTACATATAAAAAAATAAAACAAAAAAAATTGAAATTCATTTTTTTAATTATAAAAAATATTAATTTCATTTAATGCTTATCACTATTTGTAAAGAAAGTTTACCAGGATTGTTGGCGTGACAGTTAGTTGGCCAACAGCAAAAGAAACACAAAAAATAATAAATAAATAATCATCGATCTACCAGTGACTTTGAAAGTATGGGGAGAATCTTAAGAATATTTCTCTAAAATTTAATCAATATTTTATTTTAATTTGAATATATTCAATTATATGACCTTTGCAAATCAAATGAAAACACAGTTTAGAAATCTTTGAAAATATTACAAAAAATATAAAAATATTTGAAGGTCTCGAGGCCCCAAATAGTTTCCTAATTTGAAAATACTCACTCTGTTCTTTAAATGACCAAAAACTTGTTACTTAACAGTGAATAAAACTGTTTCGTTGTTAAAGGGGTAAATTAACGGAGCCACTTCATATAAGATCACGAAATAATATATGATGGAAAGACAAGATATTATCCAAAAGAATAATTCATTTAGACAAAACAGGGAAAGATAATCCACAATTTGAAAATTAAAAATCAGCCCTTGTAATACCTAAAAAACAAACATTGTTTTTATTCTGTAGAAAGAGGGAGCTATCGCAGCCTACAACTTATCATTTGAGTTGCTCCTTTTACTTTCATTATCTACAAGCCTTGCGCTAGTTGAAAATCAAGTACCATCTGTGTAAAATTCTGCCATTTGCAATTTAGAAGGTTGTTTTTCAAACCCCATTAATTAAGTTGACTCAGTGTGGGAGACAAATTCAACAGAAAGAAAACGTTCAGCATTTGAAAAATCACCCTCAGAATTGTTTCTTAATAAATTAATTTTATAATGAAGATGTTAAGCAAAAATGTTAAATTTGATTTTTTTTCACGAATTTTCCCTCCATCTTGAAGAGTCTGAATAATACACTATGTATTAATATCATTAAAAAAAATATATTACAAGTTAGCCACCTCCGGCGACCATCTGTTTCGCAGCGAATATTGCGTATTAAGTTTCAATTAAATTTCTTATGCATAATATGACATACATTATTCACTACTAAGTTATTTTAAGTGTCAATTGACGATGATGATTAAGGCCTTGTTATTTTAATAGCATAACTGCTGTTCTTTTTATTTTGTGCCTAAAAATTCCTAATGGAATCGATTGTCTTGGTTTCATAGCGCCATTAAAGACCTAATCGTCTGGCCAATCTATTTCTTAAATGCAATCTGTCCTTTGCGGTTTTGTACCTTTCCTTTCTTACACCGCATGTAAACTGCGTAAATAATAAAACAAAATAATATTTTCCTTCGCTTCAAAGATGAAAGAAACATTGAAATTAATTATTAATTGCAATAATGAATTCTACTGCTAAAAATTAGGCAATTTTGTCAGAATTAGAAGAAAAATCATATTTTCGCCCTCCATGCCTAATATGAAAAAATTCATCTTATGCCTAATATGATAGCTCTAGGCCAAGCAACCTATCTTGTAAAAACAACATTTCTCAGTCTTAAAAAAAATTTACTTACCTATCCCTTGACCTATTACCCACGTATCTCACACCCGAACTCATCCCATCATGCATATTTATTAACATTTAAACATGTCTCTTAATTTCCACCATTACAAGTATTTTCTACGCAAACACTGAGATAAATTTATGCATCGCTGAGGGTACGTGTACCTTGGATTGAGAAACACTGCTATAGAAATGCAAACACATTCCTATTAACTAATCGCTTTTGGCGACTACTGTTTCGTCGGAGAATTGGTTATATTTAAATTTAAGCAAATCATTTAAATATAACATCATGCCAATTATTCCATTAAATTGTTAGGCATTAAAGCTGTGCTATTATAACCATTTCATTCATGTCCAGTTCATTGCGTGAATGTAAAGAGACTAGTCCCGTGACATAATATAGCTAGCTATTAAAAACGTAATTGTTCTTGATCACCTTAATTTCTTTAAGCTTTTTTTTTTCCTTTTAAACTGCTCAGATATTAAACAATTTTTTTAAGCTTTTAACAATGGTAGAAAATCACGAAATTAAATATTCTAATAAAATAATGAACACCGTTTGAATTTTAGGGCAACAATGTAATCTGTTGTTAGAAATTAAGTAAATTAGTGTATTTAAAAAATTTCCAAAAAATTAATGCATTTAAAAAAACTTTCAAAATTCAGAAAAAAAAATCTGTACAACTATTAAATTTGCCTCTTTAAAGGGACAATTTAAAAAATTTTAAAAATGGTGTAAAATTTGTTTTTGTGCAATAGTATTACCATTAGTTATCGCATAAAAAGCCAGAATTTAACTTCATTTTTAATTCATTAAAATTTCGAAAGCAAATCACTCCGAGGTGCACATTCTCATCCACCAATATATATATATATATATATATACACAAACATGCATTTATCTTTAGCACTAGTGGAGATAGTTATTGGTTGTTTTTAAAATGAAATTAATTATTTAATATATGAAATAATCAATAAATAATTTGAATACAATTATTCGATTTTATCAAATTATTGAAAATATTTTAGTAAGGAAACTATTCTTGTTTAGTTTCTGAGTTCCTAAATACTTCCAAAACTGACAAATTTTAGAGCAAAAGTCAAATTGACTCAATGTTTTCATTGGAGGATCACCAGAATGTCATTTTCAGTTTAGGGTTAAAAACAATTACTCTACTGCCGACTTTAATTCATGAAGAGGATTCATAAACCAAGTTCGGATTCCCCAAGGCCATCGCTCCCTTTTCCCGAAACAGGACGTCGAATTATACGTCCATTCTTCACGTTTCTGCTTTCAGATAAGAGAAAAACGTGGCCATTCTGTTGTGTCATTCCGCTAATCAGCTGAAGCAACAAGTGCGAGAGAAAGAGAAGAGGACCCCGCTTCATCGGCTGTGTCGTCTGAGGTTCGAGTTTCAGAAGATCCAGCTGTGCCTTTCAACACCAGACCTCCAGCGAACGACGAAACTTCAGGGTCATCGGAATAAAGAAAAGTCAACATGACAAGAGATGAAATGTGTGATCTATTAGATAACGCGAGGAATTCAAAACCAGATGCCTGTTCGGCATTCACCTTAGCGCTTCAATTAACGCTCATTTGTATGCATGAGTGCAGACGCTTGCGACGTTGTCTAAACATAGGGAAAGTTGATAAGGTTACAGCATTTTATTTCTTCGCATTATTAAATGAGTATGTAAAATTTGGCAGATGGACATTAAACGAGATTCGAATCTCTAATTCGGAACATCGTAGAATGATGATGTTTTACGTTTGAATTGTATATCTCTGTTTCATTTTTAAAATGCATTTTTAATAGTGTAATAACGATAAGGAGCAAAAAATGAATGTATTTAATAATGTTATACTGCGCGTAAGTTTAATTCCAATATTTAACTATATTCTTAGAAATATTTTTTTTTCTTATATTTAATGAAATAAGGAAAAAAAATATACGGAAATAAAATTAATATCTAGAAAGCTTATTTTTACTTTTTCTTATCGAAGTATAGAGAAAGTATTATGATTCATTTAAAAATTCGAACTCGAGATTTTGATTAATCTACATGTTACAGACTTCTCCCAGTTCGAAAAATACATTTTGTCCATCTGTCCTTCAGTGAACATGATAACTCAAAATGCTTAGAGCAAAGGGGGGAGGATATTTGGTTCAATCTAGACCAAATTTCTAGATTTCTATCACATTTTGAATAAAATTCGTACAGAAGATATCTATCTGTTTTTCGATTCAAGAACGGAATGACATGAAAACATAAAGAGAATAGATAAATAAAATTTGGAATTCAGGTTTAGCATACGAATTGTCGATTCTAAAAAATAATTATATCAAAAGTGTCAAAAGGTTGGCGTTTTTTTCCGAGTCGGTGTATATTTTTACAAGCGCGTAAGCACAATGGTGCATAAAAGCAATGTCTTAAGAGAAAGAAATTGGTATGCTATCTTGTGACTACAACTGTATCTCCGAATAAAATTTTGGCTTCAATTAGTCAGGAAAAAAAATCTGTCAAAGATTTGTATTGCACGATAGATTCAGTAAAAATGCCAGATTCATGCAAAAAAATCTATATTTCATGCAAAAAAATCTATACTTATACTTAATAAGTCGGTACTTAATAATCGGTCATACTTTCGGTGATATGATCGGTCATACATTCGGTCATTAGGTTTAAGATTTGTAATTTTATGCGGGAGTTCATAATTTTAAGCAATGAACAAAGAAGATGTAAGTCTTAAAATAACACTACTTTAACATCTGTCACAATTTGATTTTTAAAAATGGTTTTTTGGGCATTAAGTTATGCATAGAAATTTGATTGAAAGTAAACCCATCCAGCTGTTCGCCAAAGACGGTCGTAATTCGCCCATTTTTTTATTTCGCATTTTTTAAATGAAAACTTTTAAGGTATTTTCTTTGAAACTTAACTGGAAAAAACTTTTTATTGTAGCACAAAGAGTCACAAATGGAATTTTCTGATGTAGGAATCACATGTCATCACTGTGTACTGTAAATATGTGCTGGTATTTAAGTCGCCATTTGATCCCCATTCTTCTGGCTTTATTTAATAGGATTAACTTATTTCAGATATGTCAAAAGAAAAGCTACAAAAATGTTCGTTTTTCTCACAATTTTGGGACTATAAAACAAAATTTTCGTTCTGAAATTCTATTTGTATGGAAAAATGAAGAACACCTCTCGACTACCATAATTATTCAGTGAACCAGTAAAGATTTATTCCAATATCTTATCATGGGAATCATTGAAATAGATAGTATTCATATTTGGTATTTTCCCTCAAACCAGTAATGGTCCTACTAACTATATAATGATAAATGTTTAACTATTTTACCATTATAAAAATAAATCTTATGGTTTATAATTGATCTAATTTCCAAATAAGTTGCTTTGTTTAAATATTAATTATATTATTATTTTATAGTATTATGTGAATAAAAAATAATGTATTTTAAATAAATGTGAAGATTTGGAAATATCTCAGTTATTCCAAATCTGGAGTTTTTACAATAAATCTGAATATATTGCATCACCTACAAAATACGAAAAGCTAATAAAAAATAGCAATCAAAGCAGATAAATAATTATTATCAACTTATCAAACTTGCCGACTTATTTTTATAGCAAATCGTTAAAATAAAATCATAATCGAAATCGCAAAAATCAAACGTTTCAACCAGCTATCATTTACACATCAAGAGCTATAATTACAGTATTTAATATAATTTTTATACATTCAAGATCATTAAGTTGCCACCAGAAACATTAAACACCTTTCACCTAAGAGTATGTATTTCAGTTTTCTAAATTTCTTTTTCTTACGAATAAAAAATGTACTTAAATATGTGTCATGGTTTTATGTCATGGTTATCCGCTGTAATGTGATACTGACTAATTAAAGTTCTAACCGGAATATTCGAACTGATAAAAGTATGAAGCTAACTTCCTTTACATGGATTGTTGATTATTCGCAGAAGACTAAATTTAAACTTAATTAGCTGTCGACCTGTGGTTCGTTCATCATATTAATAGCATTAATTTAGAAATGTCGACCAACTTTTATGAATTACATCTTATCACACCAAATGAAACTGCTATTCTAAATTGTACTTGCGAATAAGAGTTGAGTATTTTGATTGACTAACTGTGCATTTTAAATTTCAAAATTAATTGGTAAATAAAATTGCCAAAACAGGTGAATTAATTGAAATTGGGGGGGGGGGGTTATGTCAAGGCTTTTATTTTACAATGTTTCTCATAGAGTGGTGAAGAGGAAGACGACGTGTGGTGATTCATGCAGCCATCATAAGGTTTCAAATGAAATAAAAAGTTTGCAAAATTGAACCAGTAATTGCAGTTTGGAGGAGGGAAGACTCTGTTTTATTTTCTTCCTCACAGTGAATGTACAGAGAGGTACAGTGATTTTGTTTGAAAATGAAGAGTGTTGGGAGAGAGAGGATCCTTAATGACATGTCTAACGGTCATAAACTTTTATATGATGTAAAAGTTGACGAAATCGGACCAATGGTTGGCGCTGGAGGACTAGTTCTTTGATTTTCCTATTTATTTATAGATTATATATTCAAATTAGCATTCTCAACAACCATTATAATCAACGTTTACGCAAAAAAAAAACAGGATAAATAAAGTGATCAGGTGACTGACAATATCTGTAGGATGTATAATGATTCCGAAATTAACGCATGGTGTAGAAACATTATACATTTCATTAGTTTATTTATATAAGGAGCCCATTTCATTATCACTAAAAATCTCGAAAACACTATTTACTTATGCACTCTCAAATAATAATAATAATAATAATAAATACCTTAGATAGTCCTGTAGTTCCTTTTAAGATACTTTTTAAGGCAATTTATATTTCATTTCGAAATTTATGGCATTTAGACGCATCAGCAATGGTAGATTCCCTTTCTCTTCTTCCTCTTTTCTAGAAGTAGCGGAAAATATAACTTTGACATCACAATCAATCTCAACAATTAGATAATTTTCGCCACTTTCGGAAATCGAAATGAAACCATGATAATGGTACAAGTATATTTCAAAATAGTAACTTTTATTTGAGGTTCAAAATATAACAGTTTATTTTATTTGAGGTAATAAAATTCATTTCAGGTTCATCAAAGTTCTTTAATGTTGCTAAATTAAAGATATTAATATAACGAGTGAACAGCTCATTAACGAAGGCGGCTAGAATTATATTAATTTTATTTTTGACAATTAAAATAATATACTATCATAAAATAATGATGAAAAAGTCAATTTTTTATATTAACTAAATAAAACAAACAATCTAGAAACGTACCGATTTCCAATTTCTTTATGATCAACAAAAAGCACTGCTATCGTGAAAAGAAAATGATCTTGAGATTTTCATGAATCTTCACATTTTAAATCACCATGAGTTCGAAAATATCTTTCATTAAATTGTATCTCAGACCGTCTCAGATTGAAAATTCAAAAACAAAAATCTATTCATTTATTAAATACATTTTTAATCATAACCTCGATCAAGCGCACGCGAATAAATCTCTTTAATATTTTCAATGTTTGTCGGCTAAACGCACAATAGAATAAACACAATCATTAATTTTTATAAAAAATATTTGATTTTTATTATTCAAAGTTTTGAAAAACAGCAAAACTTTTTTATCATACTAACTTCACATTAAAGTTGAGTAAATTTTAAAAAAAAAGTAAGAATAGAGAACAAAAAGAAATTAAAAGAAGTCATAATATAGAATCTAAAAGCTGCCCTATCCATTTACCCAAAATCTGTTATTCTTTTTTATGAGATGCTCTTAACTTTTTATGAAAGCGTAATAGATTTTGTCACATTTTTTTTTATAAAAGAGTAAAAAAAAAGTTAAGTTTTATGTTTTTGTAAGAAACTTTTATTATTAAGATTTATAGTTAAATCTTAATAAAAAAAAAGAAGAAAAATCTAAGACGAAATTCAAAAGAAATACTCGAAAAGAAAGAGCAATTAAATCTTATAAGTAAGAATGTATCCAAAATGGCCAGAATGATTCAACCAAAATAGATTCATTTATTTTTTTATAACTTAAAATGTAAGCATGATAATATATATATATATATGTTCATAAATTAACACCCTGTAAGGAAGAGCCGTACTTGCAGTGACTTAATTCGGCTTTGAACTTCCTGAACAAATGCAGAGACTGATTGTTTTTGAGAATTGATTTCTAGTCGGGATCACTTCTAATATGGCAAGCAGGTCACGTTAATCCATTGATTAATATTAGACAATAGCTTGTTGGGGTCTCGAAGGAATTATGTTCCATGGGTAAACAACGTTAAGTTGAAATATGTTCTAGTTGATCTGGAAAATTCTGTCTAAGCATGTTTAATATATTTATTTACTTGAAAAAAATATTTTTTATCATTTGACTTGGACATAAGTTTAGTTTCAGTAATTTATTTGTTGCTTTAAAAAATTAGAATCAGAATTAGCTAAAGTAATATTGAATTAAAGATTCTGAAGAATAAAAAATTAAAAATGCGATTCAATTCTTCAAAATTAAGAATATAAATACAGTAAAGTTCAAAACATTAAATAAAATTAAAGGAAATGACGTTAAAGTGTATTCTATATGGTCTGGGAAGTTCGTAAGTGTATTTAAACAATTATTTGAAAAATTAACATATACCAGCTGCCTTGAAATCGCTTGAGTTTCATAAACTGTTTTGATGAATTCAAACAAGAATAGAGTCCAAATAAGCTCAAATAATGCAGAATCAAAAGCTCAGAAGAATAAACAAAACCGAAAATTTGAGTCGTAATTCTTAAAAATCAAGGAAGAATATAAATATTATTAAGTGCAAAAGATAAAATAAAAGTTTAAAAAATTAATTTTAATTTTAACTTGTAAGAACAGCTCTATTTTATCTGTAAGCATTTTTAGTACATTTATTTAAAAATTCTTATTTGATGATTTGGAAATATTTTGAATTTCAGAAACTTTATTGTTGAATTCGTTGTTGTAAAAATAGAATCCTAATCAATTAACAATATGGAATCAATACCTCAGAAGAATAATACAAATATTTGAGACATAGTTCTTCAAAATCAAGAAGGAATAAAACAAAACATTAAAAAAATCAAATAGAATTTAACAAACTAGAATAAGAATAATCTTATATAATGTAAAATCAAAAGTCCAAAAAACAAAAATTAATAGAATTCAAAATATAAAAGAATATGGAAAAGATTGAACGAAATGTGATGAATATATTTAAAAAAAAAGAAATGACCAAATTGAACAAGATAGTTTACTCTCCTGGGGACGTTTCTTTTTACCTTTATTTAAGGAGTATTTTAAAATAGAAATAAAATCGAAATGATGATGTTAAAAATATAGCTTGATTATGTATCAAAATGAAAAACGAAATTATACACATCATTACGAACAAAAGAATGATCAATAAATAAGAATAGATTGCATAAATTTAAAAATATAGCTTTATTATGTATCAAAATGAAAAATGAAACTATACACATCATTACGAACAAAAGAATGATCAATAAATAAGAATAGATTGTATAAAATCTCTTTATATATCTGTTGAATCTCTGAAAAAATTTGAAAATATCGATGTTCATTACTGAAATCATTGCTATTTCCTACAAATGGCGATATTATATATGAAATCTATCTCATTACCTCTTTTATTTCCCGAAGCAGACTACTATTTCATGAAAGAATAACGTATTTACATAAACAGGAAATCAGAAATAAATTATTGATATAAAATCGTCTGCTTGTAAAATAAATTATAATCCGGAAATAATAAAATCAAATGATAAAATGGCCAAGATAGCAGCAGTCAATAATTATCTGGGAACATTTGCGTATTTGCGGTATATTTAATGGTTTAAAAATGGAATTTAAACTAAAAAAATGAACAGTTTTTCCTAAAATTGATATGGCATGATCGATTTTATCAAACAAAATAATTCATAAAGTCATTAAAATATTTCCCTTGAGTTGCCCAAATAATAAGTATATTTGACAAAACGTGTTGGTTTATTATTAAATAGCAGATAATGTCTTTATTTCTTATCTGATAAGCACAATTATAACTGTAGAAAAATATTTTCTATGAAGATGGAGGTGAAAAATAATAATATTTTTGATTCGATTCGAAAATTCGCTTGTAATACAACTGGCCTTTGACAACCAATTTGTTAGTCAGGAATATTGATGATATTTAATTTCACCTGAATTTCTTATGAACAATTCATTGTTCCTTTAATAAAGCCATTTTAAGAATCACATCATAATGGACAAAGAGCTTGTTATTTAAAAACCTAACATCGATCTTGTTTATTGCACATACGAAAATCTCTAATGGAATCGTCCCGCAACATCAAAGTGCCATTAAGGTATCTGACTAGGTTAAAACGAATTTGGATAAAATTCGCTTTAAAAAAAAATAGATGCGCTTCTTTTCTCAGTAATGCCTTTATTTTGTGTCTATACCAATTAGAAGCCAAATTATAGCAAACTATTGACATATAAGTGATGCTTATTTATAAGCAATTAAAAACTTTAAATGCATTTTCTTAATTCTACTATACGAGTATCGTCATATCTCAAAAAATAATCAAGTTATCCCAATGAAATTTATAATTAGTGCTCGTTATGTTATGCAGAATGTCACGAACTATGGATTTGATGTTGCAGGCTCTAGAAGTGGATTTATGATTGTTTAATGTAAATATTGTTGAAAAAATTCCATGATTTCATATATTGCACACAAAATATTTTTGAATATAATTTTTAGATAATAGTTAGTTGCACTTTAAGATACGTTATATGCAAGGGATATTCAAATGAAAAGGTACGAAACGTCGTAACAACGTAACTGTTAACATATTTACCGATACCGCTGTGGGAGAACGTAGCGAGATATCTAAGGATGCGATTGGAGTCTCCGGCGTAGATCGGAGCATGCGCGGGCGCCCGCATGCGCAGGAGAGAGCAGAGGCTCTTATAAAGAGCGTCGTCCAATTGACGTGTCAGTGCATGTGAAGACAGGAGGGCGTTCACATTGCAAAATTCGAACTCCGATGTGTACTGTGAGATATTCCAAAGACTACGCAGGTCCATCAAGAACAAAAGACCGGGGCTACTTACGGAGGGTGTGATTCTGCTCCATGATAACGTGCGTCAACACGTTTCCAGGGTCACACACTGGCCAAGTTCAAGTGGGAGCAGCTCGATCATCCGCCCTACAGTCCGGAGATGTCGCCCTGCAATTTTCATATATTTGGTCCCCTGAAAAAACATCTGAAAGAGAAGCGCTTCAACTCGGACGGTGAACTCAAGGACGCTGTGAAGGACTGGGTCTCGTCACAGCCACAGGAATTCTGGGAACAAGGAATCCTTCGGCTCTTTAATCAATGGGATCGATGTGCTCAGGCTTATGGTGCATACTTTGAATAAAGTCTTCATTTATACTCACAGTGTCGTTTCTTACCTTTTCATTTGAACACCCCTTGTATGTCATGTCATAAAGAAAAATGAAAAACTGGAGCATTTTTTTTTTCTTTTGAACAATCTTAGTTTTTGTAAATAAATGCTAACATTTGCATCAAAATATGCTTTTTCTTCAACAGCTACCTCTGTATTTAAATAATTTCAAATTTATTCTTCATTTTATCTTTATATTAAAAAAAACTTAATATAAACATTAAAATATTCGGTTTTTTTTTTTTAAAAATTCCTTCCGAACCTAGTCGGATATCTTAAAAGCATCACTATTCAGGATAATCTAATTTCTTATTTCACGATGTGTTTGGTGGAAATTTAATTATTAATAACTGTACAAAAAAAACCTGATTTATGTTTTTTTATTCAATAATTATTTTTTTAAAAAAATTGATGTATGCATTATATAAAGTAGTTTTAATCTTCCTTTTTTCCTTCCCCTTTAACCAAACAAACTAAGTGATTCATGCTAAGTAAAAAAAAAAAAAAAATGAAATAAAAAAAAATTAATGGAAATTAAATTAATAACAAATACGAGGAAAACAGTAATAGGAAAATTTATTTTAAGCATTTATTTATATAAATCAAGCCATCAGAAATAATTAAATCAAATTCAATGTAATAATGACCTTCTCTTCCTGAGGAGAATATACAATTTATGACACATCTCAACAAACTATTTGCGAAACAATTTCAAACAAACTAGCAACCTTCAAAACTATGTTTTAACTCCCGTTGTGAGTAATTTCATTAATGTCAGTTATTTAATATTCAAAGAGGTGAACAATTGAAGTATTCGTGTCTGAGTGGTAACAGGTGGCATAGATATTATATAAACATTGAATTTTTTTTTATGACTCGTTGAATATTTTTACTTTCTCGTAGACGAAATACACAAATTGAAAGTGCTACAATGATCAAAGAAATTCGTACTCGAGATTTTGTTAAATCTTCTCGATTCAGACCTCCTTGAGTTAAAAAAACAACAACTCATTTTTGGTTTTATGTCTATCTAATTATGAACATGATTTGAGTTAAATGAATAAAACTTGATGTTGGCCTCTGTTCCAAATTTGTGGATTTCTATCAAATTGTGAACCAAATTTATTCAGAGAAAATCTATCAGCACAACTAAGTACAAGTGGACGCGATAACCACAAAACTTAAAACGCTATGTTGATGAAATTTAGCTTATGTGCTTAGCATCTAAAATATAGATTCTTACCAACTTTTAAACCAAATAACTCAAAGGATTGATTGTCAGTCAGTTTGTAATTTCACATGCCGGCAAACAAACAAATTCCTGAACCCAATGATTTAAATCAATGAAATTCGTTATGTTATCATATGATTACAAATGTAATTTCTTTTCAAATTTTTTTGTCAAATTACAAGATTCCTTTTTTACAATCTTTTTTTTACCGATATCATAATCATAATAATTTTTTACCGATTTTGGTAGGGTGTAGCTAACCCAACATCATTTTTGTATTAATTAGGGTGATGAGAACTAATCACCATGCAGGAAGCTTCTCCACCCCATTTTTGAGGTACATCTCGGGGGGGGGGGGATTGTTTTATCGGATAATGGCGCTATAAAATCCTTTCTGCTGATCCGGCCCAACCAGACAATTCTATACTTTTACTGGATTATTCTATATTGGTTCGCCAGTTTTTGCTTCAAACGACTGTTTCAGGATGTAAAACGAGGTCATCCATGGTGATATCGCATTTCACATTCTGCACCCTTCATTTGAAACCCTGCCCGCCAGTATAAACGGTCAGTTGCGCCGGATCAGTAATGAAAGGGTTAAATGTTTATAATAAAGAATAACCAATAAATCAAGTTACATCAAATACCTTTTCGAATGTACCGTAAAAGGAAAAACAAACCCTGCTAATTCTCTAAAATGGAAAAAATAGCACAGATATGAAGCAAATGATGGATGGAAAATCAATAAAAGTATGGCCTTATGGTTTAAAATTCAGTGACCACACTTAGAGTTTAGCCGTCGGTTAACACTTAAAATATCTTCTACTGATGGCAATGATTTATACTAAAATGACTTGCGATAGGTTATGCTACATTTAACAGCTTTTACAAAAGACAGCGATTTGTATAGTTTATGGAGAATATGGGACACAATAGCGGAATTGCTGCTCTGCTTGGGCCAAATGGTAGCATGTAGTTTGTAATGTGTTTGACCTCTGCAAAGAATTATAAATGCAACCTAGGATTTCACTGATTTCATTTAATTTCACTGATAAATATAGAAAATAATGTATTTTTGAAATAAATTTGTCATATTTAAAGATTTTATAAATACAGAGTTTCCTGTTACGTTTATTAAAACTATTGTGCAAGAAAATAAAGTTAAGTTTAATTGATAGTTGTTACTTACAATTTTATCATAAGTTTATTGTTAATGGTTTACAAAAGAATGATATTGTGGTCTTGAGAATGCGGTGGAATTGTCATCGTATCTGCGAAATTAGGCCGCTATGTCTAATTTTTGAAAATTCCTTTTTCAAAACGATCCACTTTTGTCAAGATATTTATCAATACTTGAAAAACTATAAGTAGTCCCTTAAAGAAATTTTTATTACACAATTTACACAATTATTTTTATTACACAATTAAAAATGAAATCCTTAAAGTGGCGTGATTCCGTCTCCTCCTCCAATCTCCCCTTAATACATATAAAGACAAGTTTAAATGAGAGATTTGCCTAGTATTTATCTTATTGGACATTTTATTCGTTATAGTCGAATCAATGTTAGTTTGGCATGGACATTTCAAAAGAGCGGAGCAAGATCCATTTTTTGTCTATGCTATTTGACAAAGGTTCAGAAGATCAAGATTTGTTTTCAGTAATTTTGTAGAGTTTTGAAATGGCAGATAAATGTACTAGAAAGAAATAAATTCTTATTTTCATAATTTCTTTTCCTAAATGGCGTTACCTACGTAAAAGAAAATATAAAAAGAAATTAATCTTTCTATTTTGGATATTTAGAAAAAGATAGTTAAGGACATAAATTCAGGGTGATACCGATTATTACAAAGATTATATTGGTAAAATAGCATGAAGCCATATGAAAGAATACTTAAAAAGAAATTTACATCTTCTTTCTTTTTTTTAAGTGATTTAGAAAAAGATATTTTAAAACGAAATATTCAAAAGGTATGAGTTATTACAAAGAGTAGCTTGGTAAGAAAGTTTATCATGGATATCTTCATGAGACAGTGATGTATTATCATACCGTTATATGTTTTAAAATGTTATTTCCCATAATTTATCACTGACTTCTTTGTACAGGCGAACTATAAATCATCTTTCCGCCGTTACCATTTCAAGGAACTAGGCAACATTAAGTAAAGAAGAATAAGGTCTTTAGAGAAGAATAGTTATCAATGTTCTATAGAACTATTAATCAGTCAAACTAAACAGAATTCAGTGGTAAATTATTTTTTTTTCTGTAAAAATTTTTTAGTTTTAAAATAATTTAAAACGAGTAATATATTTGGTCTTGGAATTAATTCGTGCTGTTTTACAAGAGATGGCGTAACTAGCTTATTGTCCCATAGTTTCGTTTGTTCAAACATGCATTTAAAACTACAGTTATTGCGCATCTAGTTTAGTATATGCCATTTGGTTTAAGCGTAAACAACAACAATTTTTATTCAATTGAAAATGTCAAATTTTGTGCCTGATAAAGTGTTTTTGAGGGGGATTCTTCTTCATTAACATGAAGAAAAGTGCTACCGAAAGTCATCGTATTTTGGTGGAAGTATATGGTGACCATGCTCTAGCTGAGCGAACGTGTCAGAAGTGGTTTGCACGGTTTAAAAGTGGTGATTACGGCTTGGAACGACCTGGACAGCCAAAAACATCTTCTGAAACCTGGTGAAACTATTAATGGAGAACGTTATCGACTTCAGTTGATGCGTTTGAAACAAGTTCTGGCCAGAAAACGACCAGAATGGGATAACAGACATAATAAACTTATTTTTCAACATGATAACGCTCGACCACATGTCTCAAAACCGGTCAAAACATATTTGGAAAATGTCGGATGGGAAGTGTTACCCCACCCGCCGTATTCAGCAGACATTGCTCCTTCAGACTATTACTTGTTTGATTGCATGAATAACTATTTGCTTGGACAGCGGTTCATTTCTTCAGAAAATATTGAAAAATGAATCTTTGATTGGATCGCTTCGAAAAGTGAGGAATTCTTTCGACAAGGAATTCGTAATTTGCCTGAAAGATGGGAAAAAGTAGTGGCTAGCGATGGGCAATATTTTTGATAACGTATTTATGTATTTTGCTTTTGAAATAAAGCTTAAATTTTTTATTAAAAACCGCACGAATTAATTCCTAGACCAAATATTTGAAAAAAACTGTATTAACATCAAATGTCATCCACTACAAGTTTAAAAAAATGTATTTAAACTTGAGTGGATGAATCAAAAGTATTTTATTAACGATTGAAAATTTGAACAATATATATAAATATATATAGGAATAGTATGAACTAATGGTAGGAATTGAAAAAGTAAAAAAGGTTTCTGAGAAAGGTCTCCAGAATAATTTGATCAAATTCTGGACTTTTTATTCATCCGGTTTAATTTTAAACGATCAACTATAAATCAAAAGCAAAATAGCAGTATGAATATTTTAGAAGTATAAATAATGCTTCATTTAAATTGGACTGGGTTAAGCTATCAGGTATAAGTTGATATTAATACTCGATTTTACTTAATATTTTAATTTGATACTTTCGTGTATATTGCAGCCAGAAGATGATTCTTTTCTCGTCAGATTAAAAGCAAGTAACCGGTTCTGGCGCTTCCGTCAAGATTGAAGTTGATTTGACAGCCGGTTTTCACCATCAGGAGCAGATTCGATATTATCTCACACTTTTGCTTGATAATTTTGTATCTGCTACATTCGGCAATTAATTCGTAGCCTAAATAAGAATTAAAATACTATTTACAATCATTTATTAGATTTAGTGACTCATACCTTTACACAAATTGCTCATTTATAATTTCGGATGTTAATTTTAAATTTGTACTTCATTTGTTAAAATATTATTAAAAAAGAGGTCTTTTATAAAATTTAAAATACTGATAAAAAGTGTTGAATTTTATTTTTATTTTTTTTAGTATTTTACCATACACTTACTGAGAAAATATTTATTCTTTCAGTTTTAAATATATAATATTTAAATATATATATAATTAAATATATTTTCTTTTTAAGTGTAACTCAACTATTTCTTTTTAATTCGTAATATTTTGAAAATTCTATTTGTGTTCAACACGGTTTTTATTTTCTTTCAATTATTTTCAGATTATTAATTCTGATGTTTGTGTTGCCTATTTGTTTCAAATAAAAAGTATCGTTTAAAGCAAAATATATTTATTTATTTCAAAAAAAATCTCATCAGTCTTGTATATTTAATAAACAAACATTAAAAGAAAAGATTTGAATATTTAGCTTATTAAGGAAATCTCAATATTTACCTTATTTTTTAAAAGGCAAAAATTGTTGGAAGTAAGTTAGAAATACAAAATGATGGCATTTATTTACTTAAAATAATTTTCCATTCCGGAATAAAAGAATCAATTGTACAAAAACTTTTTAAGTATTGCATTGATAGGGTAAACATTTTCTTTTCTTTTCAAAGAAGAGGAAATTTAGGTTTTTAGAAAGAGTAATTTTAGAAAACATTTGTAATTTTTGAAGGAAACTGTTTCACTCTATTTTTGAAAATAGATTATGTTTACGAAAGCAACTCTCTTGCATGTAATATAAATGGGAAGAATAGTCAACATGATATGAATTCAATGTTTCAAAAAGAATGATGAACGGGGAGAGCTATTGTAAAGAATCTTCAACAATAAGTTTAATGGAGAAAGAATAAACTCTGTGTCATTTGCAAGAATTTTCAGTGTTTTTGATGCATTTATAGTATGAGTATAAATAAATGCTCAAGAAATAATTAAAAAAAATATTTACATATAATGTTTCTTTCACTTTGAAAAAAACATTAAATTATTTTTTTAAATATTTATCAATTCTTAATATTTTTCCATTTAGAAAATACATAGTTTTTAAAATTGTTTTACATATGCAATAATTATAAATAGCATTACAAAATAATTCACATTTAAAATACGTTTTATATTCCTTTTAGTATACACTGTTATTTAATTTGATTTATTTCATATATGTAAAGAAGAAATCTTGAAAAGCACTTTTTATATGAATCGATGTGAAATGTGCCATCGCTGACAAAGAAATATTTTAATAATTTTCAAAGTCAACTATCAGTAAATATTATTTTAATTAAATTTGGATTGCTCATGAGAGATGCCATCTATTAGCGAATTTGACTAAAATTAATTTCACAATTTACGTACTATTACATTAATCAATTTTAAATTATAAACTAAAACCGAAGTAATTAGAAATATTAGGTATTAGGTAGTTTAATAATCTAATAAAAATGTGTTTGAAAAATTTCTTTAATTAAATGTTTTTAATTACCTTTCCTGTTTTTAACATTAAAAGTTATTCACCGGAACAAAATTTTCAACAAATTTCTTTTTCATTGGTAAACTCAACATCCATTTTTTTTATATATTTTATTATGCTATTTAACGTTATTTAATGAAAAGCTTTACAAAATCTTCATTTATCTAAACAAAAATTTGATGGAAATTATTTGTGTACATCCAAACTGTTAAAATAAAATAAAAAATATTTCTTGTAAAATTCATGAAAAATATTGAATATTATTTTACTGATTCGCATAGAAGTTGTTATGTATTTAAGAATCCTTGCAAAAATCTACATTTTGAAATATCGCACTTAATGAAACATTACATAAATTTTTTTTAACTCTTTACATAATCTATCGTGAATATGTATTTCGGACGCCTTTTTTTCGACCAATTGTAACCAAAATTTGACACGGAAGTACCATTGTAACCACAAAATCCCATACCAAATTTTGTTCTTTCAAATCATTTCATTTACGAATTATTGCGCTTACACGCATGCTAACATGTAGACTGACAGACGATCAACCTTTGAACAGATTCGGTACAAAATTTAATAAGAATGTACATTTTAGATACTAAACCTATATGCGGAATTTTGTACAGCTAGACGTTTACATTTTGAGGTTATCAAGTTCAATAGTAGCACACGAACAGCCAATTAGACTTTTCTGAATGGATTTCGTTTAAAATTAGATAGAAATCTACAGATCTACATATCGAATTGCATCCATCTAACTCAAAGCATTTTCGGGTTATCATTTTCACGAATAGGCAGACAGATATAATTTCAAAGCTCTGTTTTTCAGACTCGAGGGCGGGCGTGGGGGAGGGGATTCTGAAACGTGAAGATTCGTCAATATCTCGAGTTTGAATTTTTTTTGTTTTTTTTTTGTTTTTTCATGTTTGCAATCTTTTTTTTTTTTTTTCCGTTGCGAGAAAGTGAAAATAACATGATATTAATTGAAAATAAATGTTTAGTATGATATGGGGCTGGTATACTAAGATGCTCCTCTCGACAAAAATAGTATGAAACGGTAATGATTAGACGCCGGCATGTCCAGGTCATGTCCGGAATGATCTGTTTGGTACGAAATTAATTAATCTATAATCGCATTCCTCGGGATCCTGCGCTGGAAAAAAATAGAAACATCGGAAGTGTTGACGGCTCTGGATTAATTACAAGAGTGAAAAAAAAAAAACATCACATGAGTGGGAAGCTCGGAGATGACGAAAAAGTAAAGCGCAAGGCACATTTATTAGGGTCAATTTTTTTTCTGTTTCGATAGTTTATGAATGAAGATCTACCTCGTATATCAAGATCGACCCATAAGTTTTACCGTTTTCATTTACCTATATTTTTGCATATTTCTCAGGATTGTTCATAGCCCCACCATTTATAGTTTTAAAAATGTTTGTTGATTATGTTTTCATCTGAAATTGATTAGAAAATTTTTAAATATGTATAATAACAGGAATAACGCTATTCCTGAGGAAATTTATTTTAAGAATTTGTATTCATATGTTATAGTAGCCAGCATTTACTTTTAGTTAGTTTGTCGAGAAAGATGGTTTAATTATAATTAATTTTCTCGCGCTTACTTGAGGCTCATGATTCCTTTTAGAAAGTAGTGTTATGATCCAAAATGTGAGAGACATCAAAACCATGCTCTTACACCTTTTTATTGGATACATGAACCTTCCTAATGTCATATAAACTACAGATGTAATAAGTAGAGTCTTTAATCTGTAACTTTCAAAAATAGAAGAAAGAAACCTCATATGATCAAATATTTGATGAAGCAATTTTAATTTCATTGCAACAAAGGGCCGTAATAGCCTGACGATAACGGGATCGAGAGAGTCGTGAGAACGAAGTCCGAGTTTCGATTTCAAGCGGGTCTGATACATGTTAAATCAACCGAGGTCAAATGGTATGATTGTGGAATTTTGGAGAGTT
Organism: Argiope aurantia; assembly: GCA_026543865.1. Taxonomy (NCBI): domain Eukaryota; kingdom Metazoa; phylum Arthropoda; class Arachnida; order Araneae; family Araneidae; genus Argiope; species Argiope aurantia. Next base: position 218,151 of record JAPMOR010066373.1, read on the forward strand.
CGGTACCAGATCAGGTGTCACTCTTTTCCTCCAAACATTTTTCAAAAGTATGAGGAGCCTCTCAAAATAACTTTAGTATTGCTTTAAACCGTGAGATTGGCATAACTAAACTAAAATCCATCGTCACAATGAAACCTATTGTTGACAATAGGTTATATCAATATATTTGAAACATTGCTAAATTACAGGAAGAAATTCGCACGATCATTGAATTGATATAATTGAAAAGGCATATTTTTTAATTTTAAGATTATCTAAAAAAACAAATTTATGGTATAATATTTTCATAAATTATGGCAGAAAATTATAGTTGGTCCTACTACGGGACAAACGTTTTGTATAGTTTTACTATTTTAGTGTCAAGAAATAAATCAAGCTAATAGAATTTTTGAGTTATTGTGCTTACATGTACACAAATGAATAAGTCGACAAATAGTCAAGTCGTTAACGGATTTAATACAAATCTATAAATGCATCAATAAAACCTTATGCCAGCTTTCATATATTTAAATTTTTTTAGTTGTCATATTTAGGAACGATCAGATAGATAAGTATCCCATAGAAGGACTTCCAAAAATGTTGACAGTAATTGACATTTTAGTATAAGAATGACGCATCAAATAGTTCTAGTATTCCAATAAAGTAATAGTGGAATACTCCAGCCTAGTTCTTGGAATATTCCAGCGAAGTAAGCAGGCTGACACAAAAGAAAAAAAACTGACAGACATTATTCTTAAATGGTTTTTCGGATTTGAAGACATCCAAGTAAGACTTTTTGATGACTGAAATACTTTTTTTTCCTTATATGCCGCACACGAAAAGGCCAAAGTGATGAAAAAAAGCTGCGTTTTCCATCATTTCAACTGACAGTTTGGTGAAATACTTTGTAAGATGACAAGAGGGACTTGGATCAATTTGAGCAAAAAATAATTACCAGAAAATAGAGACGAAAACGAAACCAAGAAGTGCAATCCAGTATCAAAGGGACTTGGATCAACTTGGGCAAAAAATTACCAGAAAATAGAAACAAAAACGAAATCAAGACGTGCAATCCAGTATCAAAAGGTGCTTCTTTCACATGGAGGAAGCCTGAAGTGTTTTGCTGACAGCTGGATGTAATAGTGTGGTTCCTCCTTCAGCGAAGAGGAAAAAATATAAAGATTATAAAAAGAAGGATTTGTCCTCAGGTGAAAATAAAATAGAACGTGCATCATTACACAGCATTACATATATAATAAAATTCCACAATTCCAGCACATCTATTTCCATTACTCAATGAAAATATGTTATTTTACAGAATACGAAATAATCAAATTATTTGCTGTTATTATCACCTTCTACAAGTTGTTCCTGAAAAAGTCAATATTGTAACGTCATTATCACATGACAAACGTAGAGGGATTGTCAGCTATAATTATATGTATGTTTTCTTATATCGAATAATGGATGACTGTCATTTTGGTTATTGATGACTTCAATATTTTCTTTGTCTATACTTGGACAGGAGAAGGGTGAAAATTAGACATTTAACCGCCACACATCAATATATATTTCAGAAATCCCATATTGGCTTAGCTTATTATTGATTTAATTATGGCATAACTAATTTTGAATCAATGCTAGGAATGTGCGAAGAAGAATTAGGTCGTTTAAAACAGCGATGAATACGAATTCTAGGCACTCTACTCTCCGCTACTCTCAAACGTCGGGCAGATTTCAGATGCACTAAACATGCATATACAGTGAGTGCGTGATAGAACTGATCTTCGAAACTACGACTCAGCAACCAAACACCATGATTCTATTATAAATCTTTTTTGAAGTCGGCAAGAACAAGATTTGTGCTTAGAAATTCTGCAGATTCATAAAATAGTAGATACTAGACAATTTTTTTTTAAAATTAAAGTTGCAAAAGTTTTTATTGTGGTTTCGACTTCAATTATTTCATGTTAACGTTTTGCCTGACACAATATTTTCCTTGGATTTTTTTTATTGTAACATATATAAAAACCCCGTGCACCACAAAGTATCACACAGGGCTTATAGAAGTAAGTACGCAACACATTACAGAAAGAAAAAGAAGAAAATTTAACAGCCATGAAGGAGTGCAGATGTCAACAATAAATTTACAAAAATTTTCAAAAGCACTTCCTGTGAAAATAAGTTAGTGAAAATCTGGAGGCCAATTTATATCAATGCCCTTGAGCCCTTTCCTTGGATTTGGAAACTATTTTGTTATCTCTTAAGTGAAGAAGTAATTGAATTAGATATTAGATATAAATTAATTAGATAGGAAATATGAATCGGAAGAACGCTACGCAGCAGCCGAGTTGTCAGGTAATGCAGAAAAAAACTGCGTAAGGTTAAAAAAAATCATGTGTTAAATGAACCATGCTATTCTTTTGTTAAATTTTGTATTAGTTTTCTGTAAAAACCTTAATAGATAACTTAAAATATATATATAACTTTTTACTTCTATGTATACAAAGTACAGAGAAAGTATAGCAATCGTCAAAAAATCCTAATTCGAGATTTTAATGAATCTTTACGTTTTAGACCTCCTTGAGTTCGAAAACACAGTTTTGGAAAAATGTCCATCTGTGAAAATGATAACGTTTTGAGCTAACGGATGAAATTTGGTATACAGGCTTGAAACCAAATTTGTAGATTTCTATCACATTTTATGCAAAATCCGTTCAGAAAAAGTCTGTCCGTCCTGCTGTTCGAATATAAGTAGGCATTACAGGCATAAGTAGGCATAAAACGAAGTTAGCTAGATAGATAAAATTTAATATTCGGTATACAGATTTAACATTTTTAGTACAGATATCTACCATATTTTGAGCGAAATCCAAAAAGGGGTTGACTATCTGTCGGTCTATACTTTCAGAAATATGTAAACGCAATAACTCAAAAACGCAATGACTTAAATATATCAAATTTAAGAAGCGATTTTGTAACTGCAATCGTAGTTCTCTGACAAATTTTTGTTTCAGTCGGTTGGGAAAAATGCGCCTGAAATGCCAAGGAGTAATCGCCAAATTACTCGCCAAAGGATCACACGACAGATTCAGTAAAAATGAAATCCCCCCCCCGCAATGTTTAAAATTTCGTAACTACTGTACATCAGTGTCATACAAGGTGTACACTGGGATAACATCTTTATTAAAGAGTATGTGGAAAAGGTTTGGGAAGAATAACTCCTGACTCCATGCTTGCAATAAAAATGTATTTTACTAAAATGGTAATTCGTCGAATTATGTCAATTAAAGTAGGTAGATCTGACCTACCTTGCGGTATATACGTGTGTTTTTAAATATACGTGCATTTATTTAAAAATGTCAAATTGCATGAAGTAGTAGAATGATTGATGACATTGGCTTTCCAAAAGCTAAAGTCTAATTTCATTTTTTTGCAAATTAGCATTTTAATCGCATGATTGCGCATAAGAAAATAAAATGAATCATGCTATTTAATGATCCAAACAGATAGCAAAATTATTATTAAGAATACTAACTACATAATACGTGGTAAAAAATCTGGAATAAAGTGGTTCTAACAGGAAAGAATGATATCAAATGAACAGAAACTTAAAATAAAGCAATAAAAATCGCACGGCACAAATGTACCATTATGTATAATTACGTTTCTGTTATAAAATATCTATACATGACGTATATTTTATTTTGCATACTTTTTATCCGTTGCAATCTTCGTATCACGACTGCTTTCCAGACGACTTTTTTTTTTATCTTTCTCACGGAATTATATCACTTATAATAGATATGCAGAATAATTGACCCTAAAGCTTTTTTCACTGACCGTTAGTAAATTCTTTGCAACAGATCTTTAATCACTCTTTCCAAGGCAAAATCCATCATTATAGTTGATTTTTACTATTAGTAATTCATCTTATATAATATGTCTTATGTAATATAGCTCACGTATTTATGTCAACGCACTTTTTCCAAGAAATTACATACTATTAATTTTTTTTTTATTTTTCTAGCGCAAGAGCCACGTTGTTGAACATGTGTGGTCAAACAAAAGGCAATATCATATGAATGTGGCATTCTTTTAGAAGGCGTGTCACTTACTCGTGTAACTCAAATTGCATATGTCAAATGTAACCTCATGAATTTTTGCAAAAATGGGTAACCTATGACATCAGAAGGAATATCTGTGCAAGTGCAGATGAATGTTGGTTTTGCATAAAACTACAATTTTTGCAGGATCTTCATAAAATTTGGCAAATGTACTTTTCAAAACAACAGGTTGGTCATTAATAACTTTTCAAAATCCAAGATTAAGTAAGCTGATTAATTAATAAGGAAACAAAACTCTCTCCCTCTCTCTCTCTGTGTGTGTGTATGCGTATTTGTGTGTGTTTATTCTATAGGTCAGGTCATTTACCTAAATCTATCAAACTTGGCATATATACACCTAGGAAGGTAAGAATGCACATCTAAAGTGATTTGTTTTAAAATTTCAATAAAAATTTCATTAATTAAAAATTAAGTTGAACTTTAAGGCTTTTCCGTGATAAATTCTAAAAATATTATAGAAAAAAATTATCTTTACAACATCTTCAAATTTAAACAATTATCATTTCAATGATATTACATTTTTTAACGTACAATATTTTTATTATTTTTTAAGATAATTTTTAAAATATTTTAACCGCTTTTTATAACGAAATACTTCATTGTTGAAGTAAAAATTCAAGCCATTTTCATTGTTTCATCAAATGTTGAATCGCGAAATTGTCCTCCATAGCTGAAAGCTAAGAGAAAAAGATTACCATAATTATTTCACTTTAATTCTATTTATTTTGTATATGAACCTTTTTAATGGGGATAGTCCTATAATATTATACTGCTGTTCAAAACGTAAATATCCGGTTCAACTATCTATTAAATTTCGCGATATTTATTTGTCTTGTTATCTATATAAATATCAAGAGACTATCTTCCTTACCTTTCAACAATGGAAGAAAATCTTGAGATTAAATCTAAACTTATATAAAAATCAATGTGTGTGTGTGTGTATGTGTTGGCGCTCTACAGGCAGATCGTTTGATCTACAGCTACCAAATTTGGTACATGTATACCTTGGAGGATGGGAATGTGCCTCTGGGGTCCCTTTTTTTAAATTTTTAATTAGAATTTTAATTATTATTTAAAAACTAACTTTCCCACCAAAAAAATCTTTTCATTTTCCCCACTGCCAAATGAGCAAGGTTTCAGTTTTTTTCCCCCAACACTAATGTGGCTAGGGTTAACGTTTTTCGGCCGATTATTTCAAACGATTCTGTTTATTTATTTAATGTTTGATGCATTTAAAATTAAACATTATTAATCAATCGATCTTTCAGATTCATTCTGAAGAACTTTTGAATTAAAATAAAACAAAATAAAGGAAATTAAAAATTTGTAATCTGCATAGCGTTACCCCAACTGGCGTAGAAAAATTCACGCATCTGCGTTACAGTAACATTGTGTTCTGATTGTTGACAACGGATTCAACGGATTTTCAACGGATTCGACTTGATTTAAATTATTTTTAGGTTAGTTATGTGCTTTTGTAATTAAATTGTATTTATGTTAGTTATATATTTTTTGCATATGCTTAAAGTATATTGTTTTTAAGTAGTTTATTTTAACCTGTTTTCGATCGATTATTTTAAACAATTCTGTTTATTTTCTTAGTGTTTGATGCATTTAAAATTAAACATTGTTAATTAATCGACTTGCTCATGGTGAATCTAAGAAAATTTTATTGACAAATTCTTGAGATATTACATAAATTAAGATATATATTCTTTAGTGCCCATAAAGTTTAAATGCTCAGTGACTCTGTTATCAGTAATCATATTATTAAAAAATGCTTTGTTTCAGTAAAAAATATTATTATATTAATTGCAGATTAATTCTTTCCACTTTAATTTACAGCATAAATTCTACGGGAGCTAACAGAAACTTAGAGAGATACATGTTACGTTATGACTGAAGCCTTTATAATATTATGAGTGAATTATATGACTAGCAAAATTTAAAGTTTTAAAATATTTTGATGAGGAAGTTATTAAAGTAGGAATTGCATAAAATATTTAATTATTAAAATTTTAACGAACATTCAGATTGGCGAACCGGCTGGTCGCCAAAGGCGGCTAGTATTTAATAAAACAATGAAACGGTTTGAAATTCAGGGCAAATATTGCTCAAAATTAGGTTAAAAAATATATTTTTAAAAAATATTTAAAATGAAGCAAAATCCATAATATTATCAAACAGGTATCATTAAAAAGATTTTTTTAAAAAAATTTTTGAAAAGGTATATTGTTTTTGTGTAAAAATATTTGTGCTTTCAGTTATCGCAGAAATTGTCAAAATTCAGCTTAATTTGGAATTTATTAAATTTTTTTAAAAAAATCGTTGCAAACTATACATTTCTACTTTTTGTATTAATATATATGTATATATGTATTAAATTTGGCAGCTGTAAATCAAATGTTTTGCCATGCAGAATTCCACCACATATACGATTTTTAGTATTAATAGACATTGGTTGGTGACCAGCTGGTTCGCCGAAAGTATTAATTAGATTTAATTTCAGTTAAATTGCTTAGATAAAACTTTATATCCATGATTTCATCAAATTCTCAGACATTGAAGCCTTGCATTTTTAATAATCTTTCTGGTAGGACGTTGGATTCGCGTCCCTTGGGTTGCGAGTTCGAATCCCGCCGGCCGAAGATTCTCCGTGTGTGTTGTGGCTGGCGCACGTATAAATCTGTCGTGGTCACAAAGTCCTCCATGTCGAGAATAATACCACTGGGGGTACTGGATCAGGGGTGATCGTTCTCGGATTTAGGTCTAAATTACGATATGTGGATGAGTGAATGAAATACATGAATGAAGTCCGCTCCGTAAAAAGGGTTGTGACTTGTGTGTAGCTAAGTTTTACTTTGTCCCTAGATGGCGTTACTGAAAAACAAGAGACGCACTCTTAGCTTAAAATTGATTTCTTGAATTGATAAAATTGAAGTCAGCGGGCTTGTTTATGACAAGTGCCATTAGAAACAACAACAACAAGTCCTGTTGTTGAACGTATGAACTTCTCTAATGGAGGTCAGTTCCATGACATCAAAACGTTTTTATATCCGGTTCATCTCTACATTTAGCCGTACCGTAAATTCACTTTTAAATTCAATTATTCAATTTTTGTGTCCTGTAAATTCAATTTATTTGTCTTGTAAACTACTATGTAGTTTGCAGGATTAAACAGGATCCTTTTATAGGATACTTTAAAAAGAAGATCCTTAAATAAGATCTTTTTTTTTTTTTTTTTGCTTCCAACAACAGATGAAAATAACGAGATCAAATATTGATGGAACATGAAAACGATTTCTATTTTATTCACGACAACGAAATAATGTTACAAAATATACTGAAAAATAGAAAAAAAGCATTAATGAAAAGATAATTTTTTTGGATTTTGAAACAGTATAAAAATTATTTTTGTACGGGGAAGTTACCGCGAAAAGATATCAAACTTTGGCTTATTTTTTAGTTAATTGAAATTCTAATTAAAATTTTTAAGAAACAGAAAGAGCTAGAGAAAGAACTAAAATTTTGTACTCAGGTTTAAAATCCAAAATATATATTCTTATCAAATTTTGAATCAAAGGGTTGACCACCTGCTAGTCTATTTCTGCTTGGATGTAAACGCAATGACTTATATATATTCGCACATACATTCAGTAAAAATGTTAGATCCCGCCCAGATCTATATTTCGTAAATATTATTCGCCAATCCCATTCAAGGCATTCGCGGCTTTACCCAAAGGCCACAATTTTTTGCAGGGGTGAAAGGTAAAATCTTTATTGAAGGCTATGCAAGAAAATTTTGTGGAGACCATTCCCGTAAGTATTTTTTTTCGTAATATTTACATCTATTATACGAGATTTTGCCAAGACCAAAAGGATAATAATTCAAAAACACGTGTTTGTTTTTCATTGCGCAATAATTTTCCTCTTGAACCTTCCGTTCAATTTAACTGCGTGATTCGTCAAGCCGAGCACTTAGCGTTAACAGGCTGGTGAAAAAACACAACTCATTGTGCATTAAGAAAGGGAGTCCAAATCTCAGCTGTGCTGTTCTGAGGCAGGGCCTTCCGGTTTCCTGAAAAGGGTTAAGGTTGCGTTCGGGAAATTGGACAAATGGGTCGGCCAGAGGAGAGAGGATGTGAGATGCGCCCGCAATTAGAGGATTCGATAATTGGATCGCAGCGACGCAAACCGGAAGCGGCCGCTCTGTGAGGCCTTGCGCTCGTCCACTGTTTGGAGGCATTCACCACGTTTTGATGGAAAAATAAAGAGCAGTCTAACACACTTCCGCTTCTTCCGATTCCCGCGATTGATAGGAAAAAGGGGACATTCAAGACATTTGGGGAAGGGCAATGGACGTCCGCATCACTTCGAGTGACTTCTGCAAGTTGGTGCGCACTAGAGTTGGATCGAAGCGCCGAAAACAACATGCATAAAGCAGCTGCATATTCTTTTAACTTAAGTCTTGGACACTTAAATATTGCAGGATTGAGGATAATTAACTATAGAAAAATAGAAATTTCGAATTATTTCAGGCATTTGATAACTTTAACAATGCCTTTCTTAACAGTACGAATCCTTACTGAGCGGAAATTAATAATATTAAAGACATTGCCCTATTAAATTGTCATCTCTCCCTCTAAACACGCACACACACACACACACACACACACACACACACACACACATATAC
>JAPMOR010066373.1:227052-261998 GCA_026543865.1 Argiope aurantia
TTTTTTTATCTTAATTTAGCCCATGTAAGCTTCATTCTGAAATTTCTCATATTCCATGATCCAATTCCCATTTTTTATCTAACTGTTTTTAAGATGCACTTTAAAAAACTAGTGACTTTAGCATCTTCTCAAGCTACAAGTGAACATTTACAAATTACATTTTACAAACTACAAGTTAGCTACAAGTAAAAGGATAAAAATCTCTAATGTTTATAACATTATTTTAAAGATTCCTAAGACTGCACATGGCAAAGAAATCCTCATCAGAATCGTATAATAAAATTACTGAAGGGAAACATTTCTGCCACTTTGCTCTTAGATCGCAATGTAAACACACGTCCATTTAATCTTCGCTTCGCTCTTGTACAAATAATGATTCCCAAGGTGGAATAAATCGAAGTTAAAATTCCAAAAGTCCCTTCCGTCTTTTCGGCCACGCACTGTTAAAATATGTTTACTCATACAACCACACACACACACACATACAATTTTGCAGATGTGTGTCCGATAAAGATGACAAATTTGAAATTGGAGAACCCACAATCAATACATTAATGAAACGTGTTTTTATAACCCTGATACAGAAAAGAAAAGTTAGCAATTTTTTCCTTAGTGTTTCTTCTCAGAAGTTCTTTTAAGGATTTCTTTGATAATGGCATTTTAGTATTAATACATAAAATTATCTTTGCTTATAAAGAGAATTTTAGGGAATCCATGAGTATTAGATGATTTTTATCTATTTGCTCGGAGCGTGAGAAACTAAAGCATCAATAAAAAAAGTGGGATTTGGATCAGGAAATAAGAGAAAATTTTAGAATAAAGTAACATGGTGGGCAAATTTAATATAATAGGAAATTAATAATTAAAAAATATCGTTATCATCGCGCAAACACACACACACATATATATAATGATAATTTAAAATCTAATTTCAATTCTAATTAATTTCCAAAATTTTGTTTTAATTTAGCCTATATTAACTTCATTTAAAAATATTCTCTTATTTCCTAATCCTATTCCACTTTTTCTATTTAATTAATGTTCTGCAAGTTGCCTAGTTGGTGTGCAAGTTCTGTAAAAATGCTTTAGTCAGCGGTTCCCACGCTCCGGGTGAAAGGATAAAAAATTGCTAACTTAAACAAATTTTTCTAAAAGATACCTAGATTACCTTACCGAAATCGACACGTGTAAAGAAATCCCTATCAGAATCTCACAGTATATAAACACTGGGAAAAATAACTTCTACTTCTACATAAATCATGCCTCACGGGATGGAATAAAACGAAGTTTAAAATTCGAAAGTGATAAATTATATATATATAGATATATATTTAAGGTTTTTACATTATCTTAAAAACTACCTTTTTAATGATCTTAACTGCATTTCCAGATAATTAAATTTTTAACAATTTATTTCATATAATATCTTGAACCATATTTTTATTGCGGTAAAATCAATGCAACTTTAATCATCCATCAAATTATTCAGTCGCTGTTTTATCCAATGGTAAAATGAAGATGCTTTTTGCCCTTTGGATCTTGGTTACAATGTAGGATTTTCACGTCCCCATTTATTCCGTATTATCTATATTTTATAATATGCGCGCGTATTGATATAAAGATGGCCAAACAGTTTGAAACGAAATGCATAAATCGACAAGCAAAAAACCATCACACATTTGTCATGGTAAAACATTAAAAATTCTCAGTCGCGTTTTCAACGAAAATGACTAAAGTATTTATTATAGTTCTAGTTAACTTATGAGTGAAAATCCTTTTTCCACGATCTAATATTCTAAATTGGTATTAAATCGTAAGAAAGACGACAACGACCAACAAAATATGATTATTTATGGACAAAAATAGAAAAACAACTTTATTTTCATTAAGTTAACAGTCCAGAATAAATGATGCGTCGGAAGACAATTTCGAAAAACGTGTCGAGCGCAGAAACAGCTGGCGTCACGATTATGTTTAACAATCATGGTTAGGCGAAAAAACTAAAACTACATGTGATATTTTCCTTGAAAACGAATGGTATTGCAAAAGTAAGTAAATATAATAATTAAAAATCTATATAATATTTTTATTGAATGTAGAAAAGGGCATGTATCAAGAAGTCCGTATATGAGCTCAGTTAAGTTTATTCTCATATTGAAGAATTGTATAAATTTTTTCAAAAAAAAAAAGATTATTGCTTTGCTTTGATCAATTTGATCCAAAATTTGACATAGATCAACAATTTTCATAAAAAGCACGCGTGCAAATTTCAACAATCTAGCTCGTCATGTTTTAAAGTTATCGAGCTCATATATCCATAGACAGCCAGTTAAAACAAACATTTTTTTTCGGATTCAGGGGGATTTAAAACTTTGAAATTCAGAGAAAAAAAGTTTGAAGTCAAAATTATGAAGTAGTATTGCAACAATTTCACTACACATGCTTCCTATAAAAGAAAGTAGAAGTAGATAAATTTTTTTATAATATTTATATAATTTTATTACAACTGGCTACCTTTGGACTTTAGTTAGTTCTACGGCAGGGGTCGGCAACCTATTGAAACGGAACAGCCACACGCAACAATTTACAAAATTTCCCAGTTTTTAAAGAGCCATTAAAAATTTCCGATTTAATCCGATTTATTTGCTTGTATATATTTGATTTTTTTTATTTAAAATAAACGGCTTTAAATACGGAATAATCTTTATTCATATAAAAATACAAATATAGATAGTTATATCAATGGGAGCATTGGTTTTGCATCCCTTTTGAAAGTTTGATTTTATCTGGCTTATAGCTTGTTTTAAGTTTCAAACACAACTCTAGATTTTTATTTGTTAGTGCACTTCTAAATTTACTTTTTATTATATTCACGCAAGAAAAAACTTGCCCACACGAATATGTCGATCGAAGATCGTCAGCACTCCATATGCCAATTTCTTCACCTCACTGTTGCATTCTGGAAGACTATTCTATGCGTCGAATATAAGGGCCTCAACTCACGAAATTTCTTCTGGAGCTGTCCACTTGTGCTGCGCTATGTGAATGAATTTCTGAACCTCTAACTCTTCCAACTTGCTCTTGAGTTCTGTGAACTTTCCACTCCACAAGTCTTTGGTTTTCAAATCTAGCAATTGCATTTGAAGCGATCCAGAATCACTTCCATGGCTCAATGTTGATCTCATTTGCATTTGTGTTGAGAGAATTTACTATGAACGCGAGAGTATTTTTGATTGTTTTGAATTGCTCGAATCTCTCAGCGAATCGATCCTTCATGTTTTTTTAAAAAATTATGCTGAAGTAATTCGTGTCTCAACGCGATATTGATTCAGATTTTTAAAATGAAATAATTTACCGCTCTCCATGTCTTCAACAAAAAGATGCAATTTTTTCGAAATAAACTACTTTTTCAAGCAAGGCGTAGGAGGGTTGCCCTTTCCTTTCAGTTTTAGATTTAGTTCCTTTAGTTTCATTGTGGAATCTCCCATAATAGAAGCTGTTGAGAGATTAGGTACTTAAAAATATATTTTCTTATTTTTTAAGAGTTTTGATAATTAATTATTAATTTTTCGTATGGAACTGGAGAGCCGCAACTTTACGTCCAAAGAGCCGCATGCGGCTCGCGAGTCCCAGGTTGTCGAGTCCTGTTCTACAGGAATATTGGTTATGACAAATTCAGTTACATTTTTAATATTCAACTTGATGCTCTTGATTTTTTCAATAAAATAATTTTGAATTTTATTCAATGAATGGATTAAAGTAATTCAGTAAAATAAGTAAGCATCACATTTTGATTAATATTAAAACAGCGTTATTTTAATGGCCTTACACTAGTTCTGTTTATTATATACATGAATCTCCCTAATGGAATGATATCATAGTGCCATTAAAATCGATCTTAAATTGCACGACTTTTGAAATAATGTAATTCCCCTTTCTGATTCCTCTTGTAAATGGCCTAGATAATAAGCAGGCTGTTTCACAGCTTTTCGCAATGTTGGAAAATCGCATGATTAAGTATTTGAAGAAAGAATAAAAACGGTTTTGATTTACATTTCATTGTATTTTCTATTGTTTAAAATCATGCAAAAGGTTGTTTTTAAAAATTATCAAAATTCCCAAAAATTTACACAATATATAAACCGATATTATTAAAATGACATTTTTAAAGTTTTAAAATGGTGCAAAAATTAGGCTTATGTAATATGAGTTTCTGATGTTGTGATAAAAAAAACAAAAACGGGCTGAATTTTTAATTAATAAAATCATTATTAAGGTTTCAAAAAACAAATATTGTTCAGAAATCCACATTCCTACTATCCAAAATAAATATATTTCAAATTTGATAGTTTTAACTCAAATGATCTACTCTATAGAACAGTAAAACACATACACATTCACTTTTTTATTAATGCAGAGAATTAATTGTATTGCATTTATGGAAAATTTATCGTCTGCCTGTTAAAAATACTTTTTTTTTATTTCTCTATCGAGTTATTTTGGTTTTATAATTTAATAAATAAATATAATTTGTATCGATCTGACGGGAAAACTGTAAATAAAAAAGAATTTGTTTTATTATTACATGGCTGTTGATAGAATAATAATTGATTTTAAAAATTTATTTCAGAATACTTCCTTATGTTAAGAAGCTTTCATTTTTGACAACTTCAAGTCTTTAAATAACTTTCTGAGAACAATATAACATATCAATAAATAAATTTTGACTATATATATATAAATTCAAAATTTTATTACTATTAAAACCTTTTTTGTTCATTGTAGTTAATCCATTTAATATCCTTCATTTCTTCATTTTACGGATATATGATACACGCAAAAAATGATTTACTTATTTAATTTTTAAAGTATTTTGCGTTTTATAAAAAAAATGGCATTCTAATGCAACAAAGTACGAGATAATAAATGAGCTAGATATACCACGTGTTATCGCAATGAATTAACTGAATAGAGGAATTCAAATGATTTTCCAAATCAAATGCAATCGGAAAATCGAAATATGAGCTTGTCTATTAAAACAAAACCAAGCACTCCATTAAAAGCAATTTTTTTTTTTTTGTAAAAAGGACGAAATATAGTTATATCACTTATTTTGTAAATCTGAAAAATGGTATTAAAAAATTGTAACTCGCAAATTTAAATTAATTTTCAGCAAAAAAAAGAGAAAAAGAATCAAATTTAAACTCGAATACGATAAGATTTAGGCCAAACCTGATAACGAGTCATTATATAACGTGGATGAAGATTAGAACAAACGGGAAATGTCACTTCGTCGGGATGACGCAAGACAATTCATTTTAAACGGACAAAATGAAAGTAAAAGCATTTGCTTCATTTTTCACGCTTGCAAGGATTTGTAGATTGATTCAGGATGGCATTGTGTTACATTTCAACTGGTTTCTATTTTATTGAGAAAACCAACGGGAGTGGTCTTCCCGAAACTTTCGCACATCCTTTTGAATAAATATGCTTATGTATTTTATTATTAATAATATGACATTTGTGAATATTAATTATGGAAGTTCCAAATAAAGTGGCGAACTCTGGCGATTTTTCGGGCGATTAATTGCTGGAAGGCTGTTTGAAATCCGAATGAATACTTAGGGTGCCTTTTTTCTGACCGATTAAAATCAAAATTTGATATAGAACTATAATTATGAGTTCATAAAATCGGTGACCAAATTTGATATATTTAAATCATTGTATTTTTGAATTTCAGCATTTACATGCTTGTGAAAGCACATACCAACAGATGATTAATCCCTTGACGGATCTGGTACCAAATTTGATACATATTTAAACTTTAGATGTTAAATATGCATACCAAATTTTTACCCATATAACTCTTTTGGTTTTGTTGTTATCATGTTAGATTATATTTGAAAAGCTGGACAATCAGACTTCCTCTGAAGGGATTTCGTTGAAAACTTGATAGAAATTTACAAATTTAAAGTAGAAATCATATAAAATGTTATCCGCCTACACCAAAACGTTTTTGAGTTATCGTGTTCACAGAGAGATAAACAATCCGACGGACAGACAGTAAAAAAACAATTAGAAAATTGCGTTTTTAGAACTAAGGAAGATCAGAAATATAAAGATTCTTGATAATCTCAAATTCGAATTTTTTTTGTGAATGCTTTTTTTTCCTTCCATATATTACGAATACGAAAAAAAAAAAAAATTAGGCATTTCAGGAATAATTTCGAATGTTGTGAAAATAAGAAACATGAAATAAAAATTAGGAAATTTATTCTTAAAAATTCCGCAGATGAAAATAAGAGCCAAAAATGTGAGGTACAGATGGAAATAATTACAAATAGATTAAAATTTTAAAAGCATTTAATTTTTTGATCAAAGTTTTTGTGATATTCTTGTTTATAATGCTTTACTTTTTTTATAGTTTTGTTACTCTATTTTATAAGAAAGGAAAGAAATTATTACCTTAAACAAAGTTCTGAAACTATGATTCACAAAGTTAAAATGAAATATTGTTTTAATGTACATTTTATTGCTGTTCGAAATTTAGAACTTAATAATATTAGAATCACTTTTTATTTACTGAAAAATATTCTTATGAAGAGAAATTTGAGTTTGTTGCTCGAAAAGTATATATTAAAAAACTGCTTGAAAAGTATATTTTATTAAACTTTCTTCCAGACTGAAAACGAGGAACTTGGCACTCATATTAAGACACGATCATATTTGAAAATTTGATAGCCATTGGTTTTGTGGTATTAATCTTTGGCAACCGCCTATTTCTATCGGAAATAATGGTCGCATGAAATTTCAATTAGATCTCGTTTCCATAATTTGATGATCATGACTCCCCAACAAAGCATTTTATCAATAAACTATTTTATAAAACATCAAATTGTTATTAACTTTTAAGTCGTATTATTTCAACTACATCTATTCTAATTATTGTATACATGAGCATGGTGTCGAATCCAGTGACATCACAGACCATTAAAAAGCCAACTATCCGAGTAATATAGAGCCTAATTGGAAATCTATCATTCGTGGTATTACTGCTTCACTTTCTTTCATGAAATATGCAGATAATAAGCATTATCTTTCTTTCTTAGTTTTCAACAATGAAAAAAATTACGCGATTAAATATTTGGTGAAGGACGAAAATGCTTTGCATTTCATTGCAACAATTAAAATATTTTTTTTTTAAAAAAGTTTAAATTCATAAAAATAATGTGCAATAACTAAATTGGAGTCAACGATAAGGCAATTGTCTCGAATTATATAATGGTATAATAATATTTTTAAAATGAGTGATGTATTATATTATATATTATAACAGAAATAAAAAAAAATGCAAAGTTATCACAGAAAACACCAAAATCTAACTTCCAGTAAAAATAGTTTTTTAAAAATAAATTTTAATTATACTTCTAGTAAAAATACGCTGAGAGACGCATATTCTCATCCTCCAAAGTATATTTCTGCCAAAAGTAGTAGTTCCAGATTCAGGAGTCTGAACTGTAGAACACCAAACGACATACAAACGCACATATCCTCTGTTATTCATATAGATGAATAAAAATCGAACAGAAAAAAATTCGCAGAAATAAAGATAAAACTTTTGTATTTAATCGAGATTTGTTCATAACAGATATAAAAAGATACAGTTTATGATCAATGATATATTTAAATACATAGCATCAAATTAATTGTGGAATTTATTGTCCATTTTGCAGATGGAATAAACATAATATTCCACATAATAGTGCAGTTAAATGGTATCCGGCTTGCACAGTCACGTTTGTAACTTTATGTGCCGGACTACTTAACCGGAAGCCGGATAGCCAAGGACGGATATCGAAACTGTGACGTCACGTGAGCTGAATTCATTCTATCATATGACTCTGCTTTTAATCCTATTGTTTTAATAGTACCCATTTCTCAATGATTAAAATTGAAAATTAATATTTTAGTGCACAATGTACGACTTTTTATCCAAAAATATATATATAAAAAAATAAAACGTTAGCAAAACCTTGGAAACTGGAAGTAAAAAAAAGTCAAAATGTTTTTGCTTCAGAAATTTCGGAAGTGAGATGCTATAAAATTTAAAACGACACCGTCTGAGAACTTTTTTTAACGCAAAAGAGAGTTCCAATGGCGTATTTAAATTATGTAAAAAGCAGTTGACTGAAAGTCATAAAGTCCTAAGAAGTTGAGAAAAAGGGGGGAAAATTCAACGTAGAGTAAATATTAAAAAATAAATAAAGTGTGAAAGTTTTTTTACGGCATAACTTATCGAGAAGAAACATAAATAGTTTCATAGTGTTTAAAAAAATGCAATGAAGTTTCTTCAACGCAAGCAGTTTTTTTTTTTTTTCCTTCCTGTTCCAACACTTTTGCCTGAAACTAGTTATAAAAATATATGAATACGGCTTAAAGTTTTTAATAAAATTTTAATTAAAGAACGTACAAAAAGAAAAATAACGTAAATAAAATAAATTCATAAATTATATGCTTTATTTCTGAAAATGAGTTGCAAGTTATATTTTTACAGATATTTTAAGAATAAACGTTTGTCAATATATTAAAATTATTTTGTAGATGACTTATTTGAGAAATATTTTTTGAATATAGAAGTTAATTAAAGCTTTGATTAAAAAAAAACATCTTTGGTTTTAGAATTTGAAAGTAAGAATATTAAAACTGAAGTAAGAAAAATAAGATAAATTAAGATAAAATTAATAAAAATTTTATAATAATTTAATTAATAAATAATAATAGTTACAACATTTTTTATCTACTATTATTAGACAATTTTTATGTCAACTGACTTTTTTTATTAAATATATTCAATTCATTGCAGTATATCCGTTGCAATTCATCCTTTTTTAAATTAGCAACAAACTTTCAAATAAAAATATCAGAGCTCAGTTCCTAAATATAATATTACATCTCTGAAACAATGTTGTAGAAATATGTTTAATAGTGAAGCTTCATATAAGGTTAATGATTTTCAGTATATTTTATTAAAAACATTTTTTTAAAAATGATTTATTCTTTATATACTATGAAAACAAAACAAAAAAAATTATGGCATGCTATCAAACGAATGTCGACGTTGTCAGAACATTTTCTAAATCATTTTTTAAAATTTTTCTTAATATTTAATAATAGGTAACAGAATAATTCTCTATATATTTCAACATATTTATTAAAATACTACGAACTGAATAAATACTGAAATTTAGCAGACGAAACTAATTTAAATGTTTACACGAACAACGAAATATTAACGAAAACAATTTAAATGTTTTCAATTTTATAAAGTAAATTTTAGTTTGGGATTAGAATACTTTCATGTATAATATGTTTAATGCAAAAACTACTTTTGTATGAACAATTGTAATACTCAAACTTTTTTTTATTAAAATAAAATTATCAATTGAACCAAACTACTTTTAGAAACTTCTGATGTCTAATTTTCTCCTTAAATAAAAAAATATTTGTTATAAAAGTATTTTGAAGCTAATATTGAAGTATAAGAAAGGTTTCAATGAACTTTTTGAGACGATTAATTTATTAAGTATTTCATTAATAAAAAAATTATGGAAATGAACCAAGCATTGGTTGTTCCTGTTATAAATTATTAATCGGCTGATTTGAAACTTTTTTTAGAGTTCTTCCTGAATTCTTTTAATTTATTCTAGAAAGATTTTATGGTATGTATAGTTGCTTTTCAACAATACAAAATATTATTATAAATTGTGTAAACTTTAATTTTTAAAAAAATTTCTTAAAATGAGATAAACTAATGGTATGGAATTGAAATTCGTATAATTTTAAAAAAGGCAATTTTTAAAATTTTATTAGGAAGCATAGTTATTTTTTTGGTATATTTGCGGGAGAAATCGCGGGAAAATAATAAAATCTTACTAATTTGTAATTAACAGAAATTTTAATTTTGTGCATCAAAAAGTTTACAATAATCTATCTCTTGTTTCTCAAACTATACGTGCGAAATTGAAAATGGGCAAAAATTGCAGATATGCATAATTTTTCCCGCTACTCAATGTTCTTTATATTTTACAAATTTATACGCTAATAATTAAGTAAAGCAGATGAAGATTTTAACGGTAATAATTCTTTAATCTTTTATAAACTTCAGAATTCCTTAAAAATCAATAAAATAGTTGCTAAAGATATTTTTAGAAATAAATCAGAATTATTAAAAGATTTTGTGCCGTCCAAAGTCTCATCGTTGTCTAGCAATGGATCATCAAAAAACTTCTTTATTTCAAGATTGTTTGCATCTATTTAACTATTTATTAAATTTTCAAAACCTAACAAAAATTCAAGAAAAATTATATGGAAATAAAATAGATATTATTCAAAAAATAACTTTTTCAATCAGATATAAGATATTTCAGATCAGGTATATTCAGATATGCAGATCACATAAGATATATCAGATTCTGATATAAAAATATTTCCAATGAGATTGCTAAAAGTTATTGCGGAAAATAGAAAAAATTCGGTTAACTTTTAATTAATTAAATATTTAATTATTTTTTGGAAAAGTTGACAATATTTTTTCTCTTCTGTTATATAATAAATGTTCAAAATTCCGGTGAACTCGACATAGATTTTAGGAAGAGACCAGCAACAATGACTTTAATTTATATTAAAGTAAGATTAAATTGATATTAATTGGAATAATAATCGAAATTTTCATATGGTAACTCAAATTTTAAGGCATTCAAATTATTTCACTCTATGAAATGAATTATCTTTTTAAAATTATATAAATTTACTTATAATTGAGTAGTGAACATCGCTTTTTAGAATTTTTTTCTGCTAATTATCATCTGACAATCCATATAAAAAACGATGAATGATAGTTCTATATGATATTCTAATTGTTTTTAAGAGGTATATATGAATATAACCGAACTCATTTAATCGAAACTGGTTTTCGAAAGTGACAACAGTAATATTAGTATTGTTATCTATTATTTTAAGCTAATACTTATTATTATTGCTACTTTTATTGTAACGAAAATAAAAATACAAAATTAAACCAACTAGAAATAAAAAACTGCTATCAACTTGTTTCCAAATATCCGCTTTATATATATTCGAACGCGCCGATTATTTGTAGATAATAAAGTTCAATATTTACTACCCACACATCTTTATAGAAATGAAAATCCAACATTCAACTGAAATAATATAATGTTGGTGTATGATAAATGTACTAGGAAAAAGTTCATCAACCGTAATTACCTCTTTCAGTTCTTTTTCTTTAATAAAAGAAAACATTGTCCTTTTTATTGGGAATAACATTAATCAAGAAGATCAAAACAAAATATATAAAAACAATGCATGAATTGGGATGTAAAAACGGTTAAGTAATTGATTTTGTAACATATCTTGAATGCAAAAATAACAATAATAATGACAATAAATGATAAAATTATAGCATTGATTATTTTTATCAGAAGAGAAAAGAAAAGAAAAAAAAACGATGAGAGCAATGATCGCGAGAAAGTTTAACGACTCGAATTGCTAATTTTTCAAATAATTTTTTCTGAAGTGCCATTTTTTTTTCAGAATATACAGAAAAAGAAAATTTAAATATTAATAAATTAGTCTGTTGAAAGCAGATTTTCAATATGAAAAGAAAGAAAATTGCTCATGTATCGTTTGGCAATTCCTGTCACGTTTTAAAGAGTTTAATCTTTCATAAAAAAAGCATATGATGAAACAACTAAATAAAATTTTCGTCGAAATAAATTAAATATAAGTGTAGAAGAGTCAAGAAAATTCAAATACCATGATGCTTATCTTACAGTAAAAACATATTTTATTCAATCCATTTTTTTTCCTGCGTGTTCTGCGGAGGACGCATGAATGCCGTTTTGTTCTTTGCTATGTTATTCTTGAATTGTTTTAGAATCAGTGAATCATGATCATTATGGAAAAGAACATAAAAAAAATATAAAATGTCACTGGCTATTATTTATTTATTTATTATTCCGATTTTAATCTTACCTTTTTGTAGTTTTCGCAAATGCTCAATAAGATTTATTGATCTCGTTTTTCCTCGAATAAATCATTTCGGCAAAGAACATTCACAAAAAGTGGCATAAAGTAATTTAAATCTCTTTTGTCCCGAGGATTTAAGTATTATTTTTTATTTTCTCATAATCGTTCATCTAGAACGAAAAAAGTGTTGTCTAACTATTCGATCTCGAGATTTTGATGAATTTATCCATTAGCGAGCTCTTTGAATCTGAAAGGCGCTGTCTTTTTGTGTGTCTGGTTATCTGTCTTTGAACACGACGACAAAGATGCAGAAACAATTGTATGAATGATATTTAGTATGTAATCTACGCGCATATTTTTTGCAAAATCCACCCGCGAATTGTTAATTCTTGTTTATACCACAAGATTCTTGTTTATGTGAACAAGATTCAAGTTATGTGTGATATCCATCAAAAACGAATGGATGAAACTCGGCATATCATTTTTTCAAAAGAAATAAAGACCCTTGCCTGATTTTGAATTGAAATCAGGTTGGAAGGCTGTCGGTCTGTTTGTCTTTACGTATAAGAAAGTGATAGCTAAAATACGAAATAAGTGAAAGGAAATATTTACCAAGATATGATCTCGACAACAAAACTAAAATTCCGTGTCTCATTTCGGGTCTATCAATAGAAAGAGATCTAAATTATATATTTCATTCTTGACGACTATACGATAAAACTTGACATAAATCCAACCTTCTTAAGGAATTATGTAAATAAGCCATTTATTTGTTTGATTGATGGATTTGATTTGATTTTCAATAACATTTTCAAACTCTTTATGTCATTTAGTCTACACAGTAGCTAATAAGATTTCTATTATAAAAAATTTCATAGTTTAAATATAATGATTTTTAATTAACATTATGATTATAATTTTTATCATAGCGAAATCTAAATAAATTGGAATATAATGAGAAACAGAATAAACTGATTTGTAATGCTAATTTATATATGTTATATCTTTTAAATGAATAATACAACAGAAACAATTACAAATAAAAAAAATGATTGAAAGCAAAATTCATCTGGAGTTCTAATTGACGGATTTAAAATAAGAAAAAAATAAAAAAAAAACCCTCAAATAAACAAACAAACAAAAAAATAATCTCCGTATTATTTATGTAATAGAAATATTTGACAACAGGGAAAAAATAAAATCGTCTGTTCTTTATATTAAACTTTCTTTTTAATGAGTTGATTCAATATTTGCAGAAATCGGAAATTGATATTTTTGTTACATCATCTATGAAATTTAAATCGTTTTTATTTTTCATTAGTCTCCTGTGACAACCAGCCGGTTTATTGCTCCAGTTCAATTTAAATAATATGCATGCTTTTTTTTTCTTCTCAAAAATCTTTCGGTTTTAATAATTCTTTCAGCAAAGATGGCATTTACCTAATTGAGTTGATTCCTGTGGCATTATACGCTGTTAAAAACTTAATTGTCTGAGGGAATCCATTTCAAATTACATATTATATTTTGAGGAAACGCTATTTCACTTTCTGATCCCTCATTTAAATTGCGCAGATAGTTAATAGGATTTGTCTTCCGTATGAAACAAAGGACAACGATTTGAATTTCATAGTGATAATAAAATCTGTTGCTGAAAATTATGTCAAAAATATTTTAAGAATATTATATTTAAAAATCAGAACAATTTTCCTGTTAATCAAATTGGTATGATTAAAAAGACATTTTCCATGTTTTAAAATGTTGCAAAAATAGGTTACGTGCAATAATAGTTTGAGAATTACCGCGAAAAATGTCAAAATTTCCTAAAATTTTTAATTAATAATAATTTTGAAAAAATCACACCTAGGTACCTATTCCCTATGTATTTGATCGTTCTGACGAAATTTGATATTTAAACGATCTGTTTTTAAACAATCATACATACATTTATTACAAGGTGTATATAGTCATTACAAGTTTTGAATTCCAAGATAATAGCACGGAAGAAATTAAGTAACGCATCATTATGAGTACGCAGTAACACATCATTAAGTACGCAGTTAAAAGATCCTCATATGACCCTAAGGTATTTATAAATATATAATGATTTGCATAGTTATGACATAACTGAGAAACATTAATCCTAGGAAGAAAGTTATTGGTTTACTAATACTTCTCTTAACTAATATTATTCTAGCAGTGAGAAACAGATGCGTTTTTTTACCAATTATTGTCTGTATCTATTCTGGCTATTTAGAACAAAACACAAATATGGATCACTTCCCTTTTAAAGCCTTCGAAAAGAGCAATTAATAGCATATGTAAGAGCTAAAAACCTGTTCGGAAGGCCCGTGCTCGACTTGAAACAGGCACATTTTGCTCTCGTTTCCCTCTCATTTCATTTTCCGTTTTTTTTTTTTTTTGTCTATTTATTTTACCGACAATTTGCGAGGAGCTCCCGATCGACGTTTACATGCAGGGGTGGTACTACAATGGGTCAAATGGCAGATTTACGATCATCTCTGTAAAGGCAACAGGCCATCGGAAAGGGGCTTCGACCTTGAGTGTTATCAAAATGCTCCCCTTCATGGAGATACCAAAGGAAAATGCCGCACTTTCTCTTGACTAAAGTACCTAACTAAATCTGCTGAACCATGTGGGATTAGAGCACTCATAACAAAGAAAAATTTAATATATTTAAGTAGAATTAAGTTTTTATTACTATAATTGATGTTCTATATAAGCAAAGCCTTCTGAATATAGAACAAAATCTGTTAAAAGTTCCTTTGTATTCCTGAGATCGATAGAAACTAATATTTATTCTCTAGACAATATACTAGTCTAGATAGGTTGTCATCTTATCAATAAAGATTTGATGCCACAGATTAGCTAACGGACATTGTTGTAGAAAATCTCGTGCACATTGGCAATAGAAACAAACAAACAAAAACTATGAATTATAGAACACTTTGAATGCAAAGATATTATAACATTACCTGGATCTAGAATTCTATGAATCAAAAAGTTTCATAAACACTCAATTCAAAATTAAATATCTAAAGCGAATTGCACCAAATAGTGACCCACTAATAAAATAAAATGCAATGCCCAATTTTATTCACATATCGATAAGTCGGCCATTTTTAACATAAACACTCTCGGTTGTTTCGGATAAAAGAGCAATTGAGATTTATGCATCCAATAAGGATACAGATAAAAAGGTCGATGATATTTTTAAACTTAACCCAACATTACACATGAACCTGACTTATTCTATCATAGTTTCAAGTGCGAACCTGTCGTTCATTCTTTTCAAGCACTATTAACCAATTTTTGTCACTAATCTGAGTAGTCAAGATTTCATGTGAAGATAAAATTAAGGTTAAAATCTGTGTAAATATCTCAGTTCTCAAATACAAAAATCGTTCTCTCAAATTTAGTGTTAATCAGGAACACATAGATTCTGTACAGTTCGGGCAAAACCTATATTAGAACAAACATTCGTAAAGCTGAGGCGTTTTTCTATCAGATTACTACGACTATTAGCAGAAAGCAGAGAAAATTAAAATCAAATATATAGATAGTTTTTTTTTTTTTTGAAAAAGCATATTTTCATATAATGCTATATTTAAATGATAATTTTAATCATGTATAATGTAGAATATCTAATCAAATTCATAAATAGAAATATAAAGCCTTCTGTCGATCAAAACGATATCAAAAATCTGGGTAAATCCTAAACCAAAAGAATGTTTTAGCTCTGTCATACGGATATAGGTTGGCTATATTTTCTGGAAAAGTTTTAGGAGAAACTGGTATGCATTTGTGCTTCATTTCCTACGGAGAAAAACACAAGCAGCCGGTTTAGTTAATTATTCTTTGTTAAAGCTCATATTTTTTCTTGAGTTTTTCAAATAATGTTGATTAAAAACGGAGAAAGGGTTTGTCTGTGAGAGGTTAAAATTCATTATTGTCTTTTTCTGATTCATGTTTCTCAGCCTTTGGTATACTTTACCATTAGGCTAAAAATTATGCATAAATTGTTACCACTGTATCTTACTACTAAGTTATTATACAATTCGAAATATCATACAGGAAGCAGAATAATGATTTAAATATTAATCTACCAAGAGATAGATTTTATGCAAGTTAAACATCTAGATGTGAAACTAATTGTACATTATACACTAAAGTTTAATTCAATATTTTAATCTAGTTTTGTATTATCATTTGCTTTCATATAGTTAAAATGTTGTAATAACTAATCAATTTATTTTCAAGAAAATACATTTAGAGGATGCTATGTCAATACGAATACATTACTTCAAAGAGGCAAGAATACAAACCATTAATGAAAGGGTTTAAACAGAAGTGATTAATTTAGATTCGTAATTAATTTAAGCATTATGAATTATGAAGCAGGTCTTCAATTCATTTATGACTTATCAAATCGGAAGTTATATAAAACTAGTATTTAGCAATCAGTTTTGAAATAAAGCTGTCTAACATAACTCTTGAATAACTATATTTATTAACCAATTAGAGCAAGATGACATCTTAAACTATACATTTTTGTTATTTGATTTACTAAAGTTAAATAAAAATTAAGGAGGTTTCTAACATTAAATCAAAAGAACAAACACCGTATTTGAAAAAAAAAGAATTTGATATCGATGCGAATTATTTGATTATGATTAAAAAAATAAAACCAGGTAGATGGGTTTAATTTCGATATGACATGTGAGTCCTTTCCTCCAAACTGCAGATACTTAAAAAATTCTCGATTAAATTCATTCAGAGAAGGAAGACAAAACTCTCAGTTTCTCAATTGAAAAGGTAAGTGTTTATGATCCAATTTTTTCTTAACTTGTAAGTACTCTCCTCAATCCGTCTGAATGCAGTATCTTTACCCCCCTCCCCCGATTAGATGTCAAGGCAACCATCTAACTCTCCTACCCACCACGAAGGCACAAGGATTTAAACCATAAAACTGAATGACCGGACAGCCGCAACAGCAACATTGGCGGGAACTGTGGTTGAGTCCTAAGGGTCGTCACCGGCCACGGTACAACCCTTCCCGAAGGAAGTACGTCCCCTCATCGATGGGAGGAGTCAGATCCCCCACCTATTAGTGTTCCCTCTAGGGTGGCGAGATCCAACCACCATGCCGGAAGCATCTCATCCTCATTTCGAGGTGCCCCCTCGGGGGGTTAGCACTCCGGGAATATTGATTGTGCGTATTCTCATGTAAAATTAAAGCTATCTATCTAGTAAATACCTAAACATAGTTTGATATTCATGATTCTCCTCGCGAAGTTGTGACAAAAATTTAAATGGAAATGTTTTAGTAGCCTTACACATGTTCTGTTCATTGTATAGATGAATATTCTTAGTATAATCAATGATTACATTTAAAATGAAACTGATATAAATAACTCTTCGAATTGTACATTGTATTCTGTGATAACGTAACTTCACTTTCTTATTCTTCATATAAATTGAACAGATAACAAACAGAATCTTTCTTATTTAGCTTCCAACAATTGAAGAAAGCCAAGCGATTAAATATTTGATGAAACGATTACGATGCTTTGAATTTCATTGTAACAATAATAACTGTTATTCCCAAATTAAAAAAAATTGTCGAAATTTAAGAAATAAATTAGTTATCCGTTTTTTTAACTGATAATATTAAAAAATAATGTCTTAATTGTAAAATGATATAAAAAATATTCTCTTCCATAATATTCTTGAAAATTACAGAGGAAAGAAACATCAAATCTTAATTTTTAATCAAAACAATTGCAAAATAAAAGTTCCCAAAGATGCCCATTGCTACTTTCCAAATTAATTTGGTAATTCTGGGATCAAAATAGTAGATATCCACCTGACACACAAACACGCATGCGTTCTCCTATATTATTAGTAGTGATTGAAATTGTACAAATTGAAACTTTTCGTTGTAAAAAGGTTTTGCATCGTTGTTATTATTTTAAACTACAATATATGAAATTAAGCATTTATACATCTAAGTTATTATATATTCATTTACTTCAAGATTCCATATATGTCAAGTCCACATATTGTGTGGGATTTTGGGTGAAACCCAGATTTAAAGTAACAACCTGTCCTGTATAATGCAGAGACATTTTGCTATTAGACCACTACAACCATCAGAACAAACTGAAAAAAAAAAATCAAAACATCGCATAGAGGTGATTATTACTTTAAATAAATATATTACAGATTAATAATATATATAAATGTTGATTCTAATTCCACTTGATTCTACTATAAAACCGGAAACATTTTTCTTAAGAAACCATTGCGTACGAAGTATATAACGAGAAAGTATTACAACCATCGAAAAATACAAAATCGAGATTTTCCCCGAGACCGAAAAACAAATTTTTGGAATTGTGCCTGTCTGTGAACCTAAAATTGAAAAATGTCTTGAGTTAGACAAATGAAATTTAGCATGTGTGTGGTCTTTAGACCAAATTTGTAGATTTCGATCAAATGAAATCCGTTTAGATGAAGTACGCCTTATTAAGGTATCCGAATATAAGTTTACATGAAAACTAAAAATGAAGAGATCTAGATGTATAAGATTTGGTATATAGATTTAACATCTAAAATGTAGATATGCATCAACTTTAGAACGAAATTCCTTAAGGAATTGACTATCTGACGGTTTGAATGCTCATAAACATAAAAACGTAGTAACAAAAAATGCATTGACTTAAATATATGCCAATTGGTATGTAATTTTGTGGCTACAATTGTAGTTCTGTGCCAAAGTTTATCTTCAATATGTCGAAAAAATGCATTCAAAATGCACATTCGTTTTTTGGTACTCGTGTATTAACCACATTTCGTCAATTAAAGAAACCCTCCGAAGATCACTCTCTAGTAAACTCTTTCGCAATTATTGCTCACTTAATAGCATGCTATTAATAATACAAAAGCACAATTGCTAGAGAGTGTACGAGAAAATATTGGAGAATACATTAGTTTTAAATTATATTTGCCTAAATAATACTTTGTTAACTAAAAATTAGTAACATGCTTTATTATATATATTAATAATACTTATGATATTAAAAGAATTAAGCTGTATTTTTCTTGTTAAAATAAGTATTTGGTTTGCTAAAAATCTGTAATAAAATATCTCGCTTTTTTAGAATTTAAGAAATATCTTTTATAGAATTTAAGAAAGATATTCCTTTTATAGAATTTATATCCTCAACTTGTTAGCTAGTTACATCTGTGGCCAAGCGAATAGTCCGTCTGGTAGTATATCTTTATTTTAGCAATTATTTCGGTTTTATTTAAAATCCGCGAAAAATTTTTTAGACATTTTAATATGGCAATCATTCACAGAATCGCCATCCGTAAATTGCTTTTTCCATTTTATTATTCTTGAGTAGCAACGGAGCTTACAGTAATTACGCAGCTGATTGATTTTATGTATTTTGAAAAAAGTAGTTTTACTCAAGTTCATTTCACGTTGAAACTCTTTTTTTTCTACTCTCTTTTTTCTCCTTCTAGATATTAGTGTGCTAAAGCTTCACACTTTTTTTCAAAATGTCTTCCAACATTTGATTTGATAATTTTTTTTTTTACTTTTTTAATTACGATCAACAAAATTTCAAACAAGGAATTTCTTCAAATTTCCAATTTTCAGATCTTTCTGAGTGTAGAAAACATGTTTTTGGAATAATGTCTGTGAGCGCAATAATTCAAAAACAGTTCGGGCAGAAAGATAAAATTTAGTATAAAGATTTTAAACTAAATTTATTGAATTGGTACACAATTTTAGTGTACCAATTTTACAAAATGGTGCACTAAAGTTAGAATTCTCACACAGATTAATAAGAATTCAGCTATCGAATTTTAAAAGAAATCCATTCATGGAAAGTTCATCTCTCTGTACGGAAAAAGTGAACATGATTTAGAAGGTTAGAAAGATAAAATTTGAATATTGTTCAAAATTTGATACATACCTATACTTTGAATAAAAAGTGCAGGTACGTATCAAATTTTGAACAATATCGTTTCATAAAATTGACAAATTTTTATGCATTCGCTTGCTTATAAACGCGTTGATTTAAAATCAACGACTTCGATTAATGCTTTTGGTATGTAATTTTGCACTAAAATTGTGGTTCCGGGTCAAATTTTGTTTTCATTCGGTTGATAAAAAAAAAGCATGATCGATTTTCTTCAGTATATTATTAAGCATAAAGCGCTCATTTGCGATACTCTGAAAATAAAAGCTTGGGCACTTGTGTTTTTCATAACCTCTCCCAAGGTCACAAATTTTAGGCGATGGTGGAGATATCACTCCTTGTTATTATAAGAACAATTTCTTTAAGTTTAAAAAAACAGAGCGATTCCATTGAATCTACGACAATTGCAGAGAATTCAGTCCAGTCACCCTATTTAATTTTATAATATTTCATAAACTAAATACGAGGAAAAGCGCACTCCAATAAATAAAATCATCCTTTGTCTCAAAGTTGCTCATGATACTATATCTCAATGGCAACATAGTTGAAAATATTATAAAAGAGCCCATCCTAAAATGGGCTTCCTCGCATTTACTGTTTCGACAGAGGACTGCTTAATATTTAACGTTTTCATTTTGGTTTTCGGATCATTGACAGTCTTGAGACTGAGACTTGATGTTATGGCGCTGGACATTTTTAAAACGGTCACACAAAAAATTTTTGGTAGCCAAATTCATAAATTAACTGCTTATTTATCAAAATTTATGTTGGAATATGGTGGTTTGAAATTTGCTCCACCTAATTTCGATTTTTTTTAAACCTACCCACTTCCGCTTTCTCATAAAAATATTTGCTTTGTAAATGTATTGTTACGAAATTTTCCCGGGGTTCGTTTGGATAGTGGAAGTTATATGGTGTGGAGAACGCTCAATCAGCAGGCGGCAGTAGAAAAAGAAACAACGACGTTTATTTACACGAAGACATACAGGACAACACAAAAATGACAGCTATATACAGAATAGAAGACGATTATCTTCAGCCGAGACGTGAAGCATACAACAAGAATCTACTGCAGACAGTAACGCACAGCTTAGTTCATCACTAGCTTGACTACGTCGCTGCTCTGCTAATCCCTGGAAGACCAGTTCTTCACCGTCGCTTCCGACTACTCTTCTCTGTCGCTTCCGACTACTACTCCGACTACTCTTCTTTGACGACCCTAGCAGCACAGACTGGCTCCTTTTATAGGTCTCAGGAGGCGGGGCTAGAAGCCTCTCAACCAATCAGGAACGTTCGAGGCGTATCTCGGTTCCTATTGGACGGATCGGGAAAATTCTCGATGTTTCGGGTATAATCTATTTTGGCGCCAAAGTCGCCAAGTCGCCAAATGATCGCCAAGCTCTGGGACCTCCGACGCGACACCCGGACTCCATCCAATACCGATGACTTTAAAACAGTCTTTCTGATGATGGAACAAACTATGCTGGGAAGCCGAATTGCAGGTTTGTAACAGTATGAAAGTTTGTATTATTTTTTTCTATTGTTGTACTCAATTTTAAATTGTATCGCATTCGAGTTCTCTTTTTTTAGCATGATTATCTCAATAAAATCACCAATCATAGGTAGTATCCTTTTTTAAAACGTTGAATTAGCAAATCTTATGTGCATTTTTTTTATTAAATTAGGTATATCTCATTTCTTTTCGATACATACTGGTTTTCATGAGTTTTCACGTTTTTTTACACATACATATATGGTGTTAACGAAATTGTCGTGTACTTCGCGCATATTCTGATCAAACAAAAATTGTAAAATATGAAGTGCAGATACAAAATCTTTAAATAAATTGGAATAATCATTCCATTCGTAATATAATTTAATTATTAGAAAATGAATGTCTGGCTTATTATTGATTCTTCTGACATTCATTACTGCTTTATAGCCTTCGTTTACTATTTACTGAGCCTTACGATTTTACGATTTTTGTTTCGATTCCCACAAATCTAATTTAAAAATATCTGTCTCTTTCCAAGAATTGAAAATAGTTTTTTTAATTATTATTATATTCGTAACTTTCAACATTTTCGTTTTAATTTCTTGCGATATGCATTATGGCTTTTTAAAAAATGGCGTAAACATCTAAGTATGTTCCGGGAATCTCTAGCGTTAATAGAATGCAAAGCATTTTAACAAATTAGCCTATTTTCTTTTACATTTTTTTTTTTGTACAACTTTATTTTATAAAATTTGACTGTGAAGAAAATTGAGTTCTATTCTAGTTTTCTAAAAAGAAAGAATCTAATTTGTACCTACTGTATGTATTTAATATTCTGCTAAAGTAATAAATTTTCGAATTCCCATTAATAATTATTAATTATACTATAATTATTTTTTAATATTTATTTTTTATAATATTTTAATTACTTATTTCCAATAATTTTCATTATCAAAAATATGGACATCAAAGCCAAAAAAAATCTGATATTTTTTATAAATATTTAAAGGAAATTGGAATTTTTATCATATTTATAATATATTTTAAGTATTTTTTTCTTATGATTTCAGTGGGTCTTATTTTTTATATATTATTCCACCATTTTGATTTATGAGCGAAAGTATTATTTTCTACTTTTCACTACATTAATACAAGAATATTTAAAATTGTGATTCCATTTTATTATATTTCACTCTTTGGACATTAACATCTTTTATAATTCACAGTCACAAATATTATAGAATCTGAAATTTAATATTTTTCAAATTAATTTTAGATTACGTAATCTCCATGAAGCCCTTTTTTAGAAAAATTAATACAGTATTTGAGAATTAAAAACTCTTTAATTATTAAAGAACATTATTTTCATCAGAAACCAGTAACTTTACAAACTTTTAAGATTCTAGTATATTAGAAAATGAATGAAAAAAAAAAAGATTTTAAAAAATCTAATCCTTACGAAAATGAAACATGCGAAGTCAAGTAACAATGTTTACTAAGAAAAAGAAAATCTTCAAGATGTCAGCCTAAAAGGAAATTTATTGAAGTTTACCTTATGCTCATCAGTTATTACCTTATCATCATCATGACAAGCTGTTGGTATATGTAATCGGCTATCTGGTGAATGACTTAATTTATGGCTCTGAGATAAAGAAAGAGACCGATGAAGTAATGTAATGTACGTTCCATGATTTTTCTTTCAATGTAGATCCTTTTAAATCTTTATTTCTACTAATAGTAAAAATAAAAGCATATAAGCGTGCACATACGCGCCTTTTGTACATGTTTTGCCGCTTTACAGATCAGACCATTTGACCTACAACTATCAAATTTGTTAACTTTGTAAAGTGGCAATATCTATATATATCATCCAAGTATATATTGCTACTATATATATCTTGGAAAGTGAAAATATGCATTTCGGTGCGATTTCAATTTAATTAATTAAAAAATTAAGCAAAATTTTATTGCTTTTTCGTGATTTGAAAATATTACAGTAGGAAAATAATTTTAACAGCATTTTAAAATTTAAAAAACAATTTCATTTTTGCGCATTTTTTATATTTTTTATTAATATTTTTAATTTAAATTTAATACACAAACTTAAAAATGCTTTTGATGTTATACTGAAATTCAAACTCAATCATCAAAACATTCCAATGTGCGCCGGTGTTAAAATTGAGATTTTAAAAAAATTGCTCAGTTAATACATTAACTCTGAAATTGGAATTTTATATCCCTTTTTATTTTGTTGTAAGTATCCTTTTTAATTTACGCTCATTATAATTTAAAAATATATTACTTCAAATAAATTCACATTTTTGAGTTGAATCAAAATAGAAAGTGAAATTTTTTAAAAGAATAACTCGTTCCATATGCTGTGTTTAACAGCCTAAAATATCAATCTGGGCGTACAAACTGGTCGCACACATGCTAGGTTTTTGACGTGTTGTTTAAAATCAATATTTAAGACTAGAATCTAGGAATGGTGAAAAAATTTTAAAGTGCTTCCATTTTAAATTACTGTTGCTTTTTCCTGCTATATATTTAGATGTCTAAAGATGTGGACAGAAAGTCGAAGAAATGCAAAGCGCAATAAACAGAGCAATATAAGGCTTTTGAAAAAATATAACTTACATGTCTATTAAAATTTGAAGTTTAAAACTATTTTGTTGAAGAAACAATTGAAATTTACAGCAACAATTATTCCCGGTGAAGCAACTGATCACCAAAGGCGGCTAGTAACATATAAAATTACTATAATTTAAGAATCAATCAAATAAATGAATTTCTTAAGATATAATAGTATTATGCACTATTAAGTTGTACCTTATGATTTGATGAACAGCTATTATTCTCGTAGTCTCAATGAGTCAAGCTGCTATTGACTTAAGTTATATTTCCATCCCATTTACTTCGAAAAATCTGTATTTTCAAAAACTTTCGGGTGGTTATTTATTAGCATGAACTAAAAATTTATTTGCGCAACTTTTTAAAATTTATTATGATACTAAAAAAATCATTTTTACAAAACTCATGATACTGTTTTTCATACATGAAATTTTCCAAAATATACGCGATGCACATCGCAGTACTAAATTAATAATTAATAATATTTGGTAGGGAAGGGGCTTCCAAACAATTTTACATTTATGACTCTACACTGTCGCAATCAGCCAGTACATAGAATATGTTTAAAAATTTTTTTCCTCTAAACCCTCAAGTTTATTAGTTTATTGATACATATTTCTACAAATTGAACCCTCTACTAAAGTTCCTATTTTTACACACATATTTATTCACCACAAATTTGGCTGATAATGATCCAAGAGCAAAAGATTTTATTTCACTAAATTTCACTAAATTTGTCATGTCTGTTTAACACGACTCGAACAATGTGTAACGTTAAATGTGAGATAATTTTTTTGTTCCGCGTTAGCTTGCATTTATTTCAACTTTAGAACTCGTTTCATTATGAAGATAATAAAACCATGCCATTCCCGCCAGTAAAATATGAAAATAAAAAAGAAAAAATATCCCTTTAATACTACCTATTTCCACCAGATTAGAAATGCATTACAGTAGCAATCGATTTGTTTCATAGGTCAGATTTAAATAGAAACTAATAATTTTCCGCCTTATTTGAAAGTTAAATCAAGCACTCAAGTATTATTTATTATAAAATGAGTTATTTGCATTTAGTAAGACATATTACAGATATTAAATCATCATTACTGATGTAGAGATGACAATCTTACACAAATCATGCATAAAATCATATATTATATCATATATAAAATAAATGAATGTGGTCGCATAAAAATAGTTACGTGAAATCAAAATAACCGTTGACATTGAAATAGTTAAATTTTATTAAATCATTACTAAATAAAATAGAAATATGTTGCATATTAAGTAACTTCTTAATGTTACATAATTATATTTTTAGAATAAATTATTTAATTTAGGCTCTGAAAACTAATTAATTTTTCTTCTTCAAAATAATCTGACATTACTAATAAAATGTTTATTTTAAAGAAATTTTGGGTTCTTAATTTGCTGAATTTGGGGTTCCCCAATAAAACTTTCTGAATATTTCTGAATGCTAATTCAGTGGCTAAACATATAATTAAAATGAATTAATTCCCTTTTTTTAAATTTCTTAAAAATTTATATTTTTTGCGTAGATTTTTATTTATTTAATTATTATTATTTAT
The DNA here is from genome assembly GCA_026543865.1 of Argiope aurantia. NCBI lineage: Eukaryota > Metazoa > Arthropoda > Arachnida > Araneae > Araneidae > Argiope > Argiope aurantia. The sequence goes on from JAPMOR010066373.1 coordinate 252,819, forward strand.
TCTTATTTAAATAACTTTTTTATTTTATTAATGTATTAATAATATTTTTTATAAAAATGTTTTTAATAAAATAAAAAGTAATTATTATTTTAATACTAATATATTTTCCAAAACCTTTTTTTATATAAAATAATATTTTTTTATTTGACAAAGAAATATTATTATTATTATTATTAGATATATATATATTAGATATTATATTTAATATTATTAATATTAATATTAATATTATTTTTTTGTTTTTGAAATACGATGTTAAATTTTGTTTTATTTTTTCTTGCAAAAATGATATTATTACGCTTTTTGAAACCAGTCGCAATCCATATTTTATCTAAAATATCAATGGAGAAACATTTTCATGAAAATGGAAATGAAAAATTGTGTGAAAATGTTCTCATGTTAAAATATGATGAAAACTTTGTGATTTATTAATTGTTATTATCCATTTTACAGACAAAAAAAAATGATTCCATACAAAGGTATACAGAAAATTTTAATTCTGATTTCTTATGATTTTTCTTATGATTTTGACGATTTCTTATTTCTTATGATTTCATATCTTAACGAAATCAAAAGAGAATTATACTCGGAAGTATATACAAAATATTATTAACATCTTTTGCAAAAATGCGTTTAGTTAATTTTAAAAAAAATTGATTGTTAAGTGTATTTACAATATTTTTGGATGAATTTGATGAAATCAAATTATAAATAATTTGAAAAGACTTTCAGTAAATTAATGAAATCGGCATATGGGAAATGCAAATACTAATAATAATAATTTTTCAATTTTTTTTAAAACAAAATGAAACATACGATTTATATATTCTTCTTTCAGTAAAAACTAATTAATTAAAATTATTTCAAAATAAGTGAAATGAATTAATGATAAGAAATCAACTTCAAATTTAAAGAGCTGATATTATCAATTTATTTAGAAATAACAGAAACTATGTTTTATCAACCCCAAAACAATTAATTACTACTATGCATTATTAATGGCAGATAAATTATATAAAATTAAGGTAAATATTTTACATATTTGTATCAATCAAATTGTTTTTCGTATAAAAAATATAATATATAGCATATCACTTATTAATATATCGTCTGAATTTATCTAAGTCTTTGAGCCTTTTGGAAAAACCCAAAAACCATTTTTTAAAAAATATATTTTTAAATTACTACCTCCACAACAAAGCATGCATACAATAGCTTAATTCAATAGTTGAAAAATAATATCAAAATAATAATTCCAATTTTTTAAAAAATGTACATTTTATATAATTTTCTTTATACAAAACAGTTTCAGTCATAACAATGCATGTGTTAATTATTTATCTGGTATGGTTTGACACATGGCTGTTAGTTTTCCCGGATGATAATTGTAAGTTAACATTTCATATTATTTTTTAAATATTTTTATATGAATTTAAAATTATGTAAATAAAAAAATAATGGAACAATGAGTATTTACCTCGCAAGCACTAGCTGTCAATCTGGGAATGAGGGCGTCCTCGTAGACTTGCTGTCGGGTGAAGGTACACTGCTGGACGTTGGCTGTTTTCCGTATCTCCTCCCACTTGTCCTCCCCCCACATTTTAATCACGTATTGACTCAGGTTCTCTAAGATCAGACCGTACATCGTTCCACAAACAGGTGGCCGCTCCCTTTGCGTCAACACACCGCGCTGTTTTCTCTTCTCCCCTTTTATTGTTGTGGTCCGGCGCAAATATTGAATTCTTCAGAGACCCATCGTCCTTAATGGGTTAATGAGTTTCTTGACTTGCACTCCAAGGATAGCCCTGCAGGGAATGTCGTTTGGAGGAGAGAAATAATCGTTTGCTGATGATTCGAGAACCCTTTGCCTGATGCGTAGAATCTCTGATGGTGTAACTAAGTCGATCCTGATAAAATTTGAAACTTGTAACGTTAGCTGATTTCAGGAGAACATGAAAAACTATTGCCTTTAAATCATATGCTTCTATTATAAATATTTTTAGTTTTAAAGCCAGTTTTCATCTGTATGGCTGTAATTAATATTGCATCAATGCCGTTTTGGAGAAATATTGTTAAAATACTATGGGGTTTTTTTCTATAAAGCACAGCATATAAAATAAATAATATTCCTTATAAGAATTAGAGTAGATAAAAATCTTATCCTAAATAAGGGTTAGTTTCAGAATTCGTTTTTGACTTTCGTTTTCCAATTCTAAAAGTAAATAAATGATCAATGGTAAAACACAATTTCAATTTCAAGATTCTTTTGCAGTATAAATTAATATTTTGTCTTTCAAAACGAAGGCAATAACATTTATAAATTAAATTTCAGAACAAATTTCACATCGCCGAATTTCTTGCAAAAGCCGAATCACTCTTTCCAGTTCACTTCACCAAAGAAAGAGAAACCAATTCTTCTAATTCCCGCCACCGCAAGAAATCGTCTGCTATCGAGCGGAGTGCAACAGGAGAGGATGAGCCGAGACGCAGAAGTGTCTTCGTCCGATTGGGTAGCATTCTTCACCGTGACGTCATCGATCCGCTGTCCAATGACAGGAGCGAATACTCTGTGACGTCGTCTGCCTACAACACAAGTATGAAAATATTAACAGTAGCAGCAGAAGATGATCCATTGAGTTCGAAAATAAAAATACAGGGAGGAAAAAAATAAATAAATAAAGAACATGAAGAGAGAAGCGGGGAGAAAATAAAAACATTTGAGAGAAAGGGATGTTTTTTTATTTCTTATTTTTCAATTATCATTTTTTTTTCTTCGCGAAGTCGTAACAGGAAATTCCGCCGTGTGTTTCCGTTGTCGCCTTATCACTACAGTAGTCTGAACAAATGCCTGGGCTGTAGTAAAAGGAGCCTGTTGATCAAAAAAAGTTTTGAAAAATATATCGGAAATAAACCTACGATTTCTGCTAGACGGAGACAATTTTCTCTGTGGTTCTGTTTCTTAGAAACCCACGGCGGTGGGTTGATATACCGTGGGAACACTCAAACGTCTTCCACAAGTCCATGCGATTTCATTCTCCTCAAGCAAAAATTTCACTCGAAGAATTATAGGTTTCTTATTCCTGACGTAATTTGTGATTTTATCAGTATGCATGATTGCACTGCTGGTATCTAACTAGAAAATTATTTACATTTTTAAATTTTTGCTTTATCAGTTTATATCGCATTACTTAATTTTCTTATTTAAATAGTGGCTGATTTTGCCATTTTGTTGCCCTACTTAACCCACGTTATTAAGGTCCCTATACACATTTTTGATTTAATTAACATGTTATGAGCTACTATTTTAGACTATTTTTTTTATTTTCATTAACTATTTTTATTAATTAGTTTTAATTTACTACTAAATCATTAATAAATTAATAAATTAATAATTAATAATTCAAATGGCGGGAAACAGATAAGCCAGAAATATTGGTTACATTTAATTTCAGAAAAATCATTAAGATATAACTTCCTATCCCTGATTTGCCAAATATTAACAAAATGCCACCAAATTGTCAGATATTACAGTCAGTCGTGTTATTTTAATTGTCTTACATAATTTTATAGTATTCGTGAATTTATAGAGTATGAATGAATTCATTCCCATAATATAATAGCGCTGTTAAAAACGTAAATTTCCGGGTTCATGTATCTTCTTGCTTTCTCAATATTGCAACTTCACTTTTTTGTTCGTCTTGTAAATTATGCAGATAGTAAACGGAGTCCTTCTTTCTTAACTTGAAACGTAGAAAGTTACAGATTCTATATTTGATGGGAAAGGAAAATGGTTTGGATGTCAGAGTCAAAATATCATCTGTTATTGAAAATCGGGAAAAAAAAAATGTTTAAGAAAAAGTTTTCAAGACTATTAATTTGATATTAATAAAAGAAACATTTTGTAAGAAAAAGCATGGAACTTTAATTTGTGTAATATTTATTTATGTGCAAAAATGTTTTTGAAAGTTATCGCGTACAAATGCCAAAATTCCATTTTAATATTTAATTATTTTAAATTTCAAAAAAAAAAAAGTCTCTTTGTTGTGCGCATTCCCACTCCCAAAGATCTCACTTTTGCCAAATTTGGTAACTCAGGTCAAACAGTCCGACCTTAGAGTACCAACACAAATACACGGGAACATACACACACACTCATCTTTGTTATTATTAGATATTATAAATCAGGATTGCGCTGCATCCGAATTTGCATATTACTTCATGTAAACAAATATTTGGTGTCTATAAATATGGTAAGAACAGAGTATACAAAATAAAGCAAATAGGGACATGACTACTTATACTTGACAAAGTGTAAATGTCATCCTAATATTTTATAATTCATAGAAATTCAAATTTATTTACTTGGAAGTTAGGCTGATAGAATTTTTTACGGCCGCGATAGCCTGGTTAGTAAGGCTTTTGGGTTGCGAATTCGAATCCCGCCGACCGAAGACTCTTTGTGTGTGTGGTGGCTAGAGCATGTATAAATCTGTCGTGGTCAAAAAATCCTCCATGTCGAGAGTAGTACAACTGGGGTACTGGATCAGGATGATCGTTCTTTGATTCAGGTCTAAATTACGATCTGTGGATGAGTAAATGAAATGCATGAATGAAGTCCGCCCCGTAAAAAGGGCTGTGACGTGTGTGTAGCCAAGTCGTATTCTTGTCACTAGATGGCGCTACTGAAAAAACAAGAGGCACACCTTTGGCTTAAAATCATTGACTAAAAAAGTCAGTGGGCTTGTCTATGACAATTGCCATTAAAAACAACAACACAATTTTTTAAATCTCTCTACTCCTACTATTGTCATTTTTTAATCTACTTCTCAGCTCATCAACCTTAAACAACTACCAAGTCTAAAAAGCGGGATTGGCCATCAATATTATTTATATTCATATTCGGGGATAACATAATGTGCTGAGTTCATTTATAATTAATATTTAAAATAAGAGTAACATTTTATGTAATGAAATCTTTTGAATACTGTTACAATTATTAATGTAAAGTCGAGTCTTTGTTCAAAATGCGATACATTATTTTTGTAGACGCATACAGTATAATGCTCTGATGGAATTTTATTAAACTATTTTAAAAGAAATTACATTATCATTTTCACATGTTATTAAGTTTATAATTTCAGAAAAATTTCTTATTATAAAGAAATTATTCCATCGTGGCTTGAGATCTGAGTTAATCTGAATGACCATAGTCATGACAACATAGACGAAAACTGGAACTGAAGATCTAATTCAACTAAAAAAAATTTTTTTTGAAAAGAATTTGAGAGTTAAACCATCTGTAGCAGTTAAAGCATTGAACCAGGATATAAAGATTTGGTCTTAAAACTTCTGGCACATTTTCAAAAAATTTCACATTTTTTTCTTTTTCAAATTAAGGAAAATGTCGCTTATCTGATGCATATTGAAAGCCATTCACTTTTCGATTTTACAAGTTTAAAAACAATATCGTTTATCTAGCGTGTTTTGAAAAATTCTCAATTTTTAATTTTAATTCTATTGATTAAAGATATTATCACTTCCTGGCGTAATTTAAAAGTTGTTTGATTTTCAGTTTCGTCAATTCAGTTTCAGTTCAGTTTCGTTTGATTTTCAGTTTCACAGATGAAAGAAAATACTGCTTTTAATGAAAATATAAATTGTTTAATTTTGATATTTTTAAGTGAAAAATTGAAAAATAACAACCTAAATTGAAGATATTTGTATTAAAAAATATTGCTATTAAATTATAATGAAAAACATTTCAGCAAATTTCAATTAATCTATGTGTTTACCCTAAATTACAATTTTAGCTGAAAATTTTTGAAATTTGTTTTATTTGTTCTCTATTTAAGCCGTATCTTTTGACATCCAAAAATGCTTAATTTTATTTTTAAGGTTGCTAGAAACAAAGTTATAGTATACATAATAAACCGGAAATAAAAGTTTTTGTAGCCAGAAGTAGATGCTTAAAGAACTATAAAATTGCAAACAGTAAGTTCGAACAACCATTTTCTGATTTTCAAGCAAAATATTGCTTAAAAAATAGGTTTGCATTCCCTTTATTTGTTTGTTATTGTTTTTTTTTTTTTTTTGGGAAATGTTTTTAAAATTTATGTTAGAGTAGAAATGGAAAAGCCACGTGTCATTAAATGGATGTATCCTAGTTATTTCCATTAATACTTTGAATATTTTAGATTAAAAAGTACTGAGGAATACTATAAGTATGTGAAGTTAGTAGTATAGGTAAACCTATGTCGACAAGCCACAAAGAGCTGTTAGAAAATACGAAGTTTCTTGGGAGCATTTAGAATTTTTGAAAAATCACGGTCGGACTGAGAAATGCAATGAAGAGCATATTAAGGAAATTATCTCTAAAGCTCTTATGATAATGAAAGATATTTGCAAGAAAACAACAATACCATAGCGAATACTTAAAGGGAAAGTCAAAATTCACAATGAACTTATAGATAAGTTACAAAATTATTATGTAATTGTTATCTATAAAAATATCCTATAAGTCTAGAAAACATGCAATTTACTATGCATGTAATTTTATTTTGTTGCTTTTGCAATCAAATTCCATAACCCAGGGTAAGACATCTAGCGTAAGTAGTGTAATATAATAAAAAACAGTTTTCAAAAAATTTCATGGCACCTTTTAGATTTAGTTATAAAAACAAATAAAATCCGCTTGCTCAGCACTCTGTAATAAAATTTTCTCAGGAACGATTACATGGTCTTAGAGAACAATAATGAACCTCTAATGAATTATTTCGCTCGAAGAAGCTTTAGTTCAGTTGGATGAAAAATAGAAACAGGCACATATTGCAGCATTAATATTTAATTAATGATGTAAAGATAGATGTTCGAATGATGTAAAGATAGTATTCTTTCTGAAGTACTTAGAGATGGTGATCGATCCACTGATGCTTAAAAAGTACATGAGAATTCACAAAGAGTGGATTTACTTCAATAGAATACGAAATTAATGTTAAAAACTAAAAGAAAAAAAAAGAAGATTAAAATAAAAAAAGAGCATTTGGCTTGAAAAACATTCTAAAGTGATAACATATTTTTGTTGTTGTTATTGTATAACATCTCTAAATGCGTTTTCTGGAACATTGTATTTTTTTTTGTTATTTTTCTTAGCAGTAAACATCCTTTCAGAATATATATATATATATATATATATATATATATATATATATATATATGTAATAAATATATATCTATACTTATAATAAAGTTCGATGTGTGTATATTGGCTTTCTACAGGCCAGACCGTTTGACCTACAGCTGCCAAATTCGACACATGTACAACTTGGAGGTCGAGAATACGCTGCTCAGAGCGATTTTTTTAAATTTTTAATTAAAATTTTAATTAATTAAAAAAAATTAAGATTTCGATATTTTTCTACTATAACTTGGGAAAATATTACAGCACACAATTGACTTTTACATCATATTGAAGATCAAAAAGTTATTTTTTTAATGATGCTAATATTTTAACCAACAAATTAAATTTCTTTTTTAATGAATTTAAAAAATACTTAATTACATTTTTCTACAATTTAGTTTGCTGCGGCTGATGTCGGGTCCGCGTTACCAGGGAAAGGGGGTGCGCTTGCGTCTGAGGATAAAGACCCCTGAGCACCCGATGGCAGAAGTCTGACTTCCAGCTCATATGAAGATGAAACGTACACATTCGCTTGCGCAACCCCTTTTTACAGGGGGGCACATTCGCACACCTCACAGATAAAACACAGATGAAGAGCAACCATTCCCGAAGCGGGATTCGAACCCGAGACGCCCAGATCACAGGGACGATGCGCTACCCCTATGCCATGACACCTCGCAAAATAAAAATAAAATTTAACTGACACGAACTTCAATGGAAATAAAGTAGCTTTTATCAACGTGTTGTCATCATATTGGCAAAAACTCATATTAAAAAATAAATCTAATGTTATTGCAAATTAAGCATATAAAATGTAATTTTCAGCACGTGTCTGTATGAAATGAAATAACTATAAAATATGACATTTCATAAAAAGTAAATGAAAAGATTTCTACGATCTTTTACAATATCTATATTATTAATTCAATAAATCAGCTTTATTTAGGGTAAACATAGTTTAATATATATCCTTTCAATTCAAGGCTCAATGGCTAATTTGTAAACCTTTAATAATAGAAATAAATGTATTAAAAATAGGTCTAAATCTAGTAAATAATTATATTGAGTCTATAAATGTTTTAATAAATTATGAATGTTTAGATTTTATCTGGATCCTAGGCTCGGTTAATCATATTCAACAAAATATTCTTAAGACACTGCTAGTTTAAATAAAAAGAGTTGCACTCCAGTCAACTAAATCAGTCACCGAAACTGACTATCACTGTTCAATAAAAACGGTTGATTTTAGAACACTTCATCGACTGTCTCAAAGATGATATCCCATTCAGCGTGCGTCCGGAGTTTCTCCAGAGTGTTTGGCTTAAGAGTATGAAAATGCTGATTATTCTAAATTATTCTATTCAAAACTTCAAAAATCAGATTTGATCTCAGAAGATAAAAATGTTCATTTATTTGTTAAAAAGTTGAAGAGTCAAGAATATTTCGCAGAATATAATTCCTTAGGACAAAGGAGGGTATAAAATTTAGACTTCATAATTTTTTGAAGTATATTTATAAATCAAAACAAAACAAAATATTATAATTCACGTCATAATAAATCTCGAGATATTACATAAAATATGAAAAATATTCTGAAGTGTACATAAGACTTAAATGTTGCATAACTCTGTTTTCAATACACATATTTTTTTTAAAAAAATGCTTGGTTTTAGCAAAAAACGTTTTTTTTTTTAAATAATGGCAATTTAACCAATTTCATTTTAATTTAAAGTTGAAATTTTACGAGAGCTGACAGAAAATTAGAGAGATACATAGTACATTATTGCTTAAGAACTTTATAAAAGTATGAGTGAATTATATGACTATCAAAATTTGAAGCTTAAAGTATTTTGATGAAAAACCGATTAAAGGACAAGTTACATAAAATATTTAACAGAAAATTTTAACGAAAATTTTAATTCTGGAGAACCAGCTGGTCGCCAAAGGTGGCTAGTTTCTATATATATATATATATATATATATATATATATATATATATATAT